>OX393559.1:8815919-8975919 GCA_947650365.1 Chamaelirium japonicum | reverse complement strand
AAGGTGTTTTTGGATAAGGCCTAGTTGGGAAAGTATAAGGGGGAATTCTTTTGGATAAATAGGGAAGGGATAAATTTAAACTATGCAATTAATTCCTTAATGCACATGACAATGGGCAATTATAGAAGGAGATAACAACCATTTATCCCTAGTACATTGAAGGAGGCTTTGGTGGGACCTTCTCTCGAGGAAAAAGAAGGAAATGTTGGTCCCTCGTGGAAAACTGATGAAGGTTCTCAAGCACAGTGGGAGACGGAAATTGCTCGCACCATGAAATTATGGGAGGGGGTGATGGAACGAAGGTTAAGAAAGATGACATGAATTTCGAAGAATCAATTCGGATTTATGTTTGGAAGTTCCACAATGGATGCTATTTTCCTGCTGAGACAACTGATGGAAAGATATAGAGAGAAGTAAAAGAATCTACATAGGGTTTTTATTGACTTAGAAAAGGCTTATGATAGAGTACCACAAGATGTGATTTGGTGGACTTTACAAGGAGAAAAGGGGTGACTCAAGGTATATTGAAGTGATTGAAGACATGTAAATTGAAGACATGTATGATGGGGCAATTACTAGTGTCAGAAGTAAGTGTGGCGACATAAATGAATTTCTAGTAACTGTGGGGCTCCACCAAGGGTCAGTCTTAAGCCCATATCTTTTTACTCTTGTCATTAATGAACTCACTGCCAATATTCAAGAAGAAGTACCGTGGTGTATGTTATTGCAGATAATATAATGTTAGTTGATGAGACAAGAATGTGGTTAAAAACTAAATTGGAATTGTGGAGGACAACTTTGGAAGATAGGTTCTTAAAAATAAGTCGAGCTAAAACGGAATATCTTGAGTGCAATTTTAATGAAAATAATAATGATAATGAATCCCATTTCACAATTGATAGCCAAGAAGTACAACAATGTGATTGCTTTCAGTATCTTGGGTCTCTCATACAGAAGAACAAAGAGATAGATGACAATCTATTCAATAAGATTAGAGTGGGTTGGATGAAGATGAGACGGGCCTCGGGAGTGCTACGTGATCGACACTGCCTTTAAGACTCAAGGGTAAATTTTACAACAATATGACCCGCAATGTTATATGGTTCATAGTATTTGCCCTTAAAGAGAGCTCAAGCTCATAAGATGGGTGTGGCAGAGATGAGGACCGAGGTGGATGTGTAGAAAAAAATTAGGAGGGATAGAGCAAGAAATGAGTGTATTAGAGAAAGTGTTGGAGTGGCACCAATCGATGTCAAGTTATTGGAGATTGGAGAATAACTTAAGATGGTTTGGCCATGTACAATGTAGAGTAGAGGCGTTCCTGATAAGGAGATGATCCCAGATTAGTGTGGAAGGTCCAAGGAGGAGGGGAAGGCCTATAATAACATTGATTGAAGTTGTTAGAAAAGCCATGAAAAACTTTCATTGACAACAAATATAGAAATGAATGACGAAGAAGGATTCATAATGCCGACCCCAAGTAGATGGGACATGGCTTGATGGTTCTGGTTATTACTATGCACACACACACACACACAACCAACATGTTGATATGCTTATTAAAAAATAATTATTCAAGTGACACCATATATAGTTTTTCAATGCCTTGTATCTTTGATTATGCTAAAAAGTGACATTGCTAAGAACTAAAGCATGTGCAGGCAGTGAGGCACAATTGATAAATCAAAATAAGTAATTCAAGACCAATTATGTCTCGTAAGTATATTCCTATTTTTTTTAAATATGCTTTCTGATTCTCAGATATGTTTTAGTATTCAAATAATTTACAGACATGAAAAAGATTATAAATCGTAATTCAAGGCCAACTATGTCTCATGAGTATGTTCCTATTGTTTTTAAATATGCTTTATGTTTCTCAGATATGTTTTAGTATTCTTATAATTTACAAGCGTGAAAAGTATATTAGGTATCATTCTTTTAGATCTTTTGTGACGGATTCATTCCTACAAAATCATAATATTTTATCTATGAGAATGCAAAGATCATCCTTGAAGATAGGGATTTGATACATGTTCGATGTCACTTGTTAACCGGTAAATGAACAACTTAAAAAATACCTGAATAGTTTTGAGCATGGGGTGCTTTTTTTGTCGCGGAGGTCATGTTTCTCACAGCCCCAACATACAAGATATAACAGAAGATCATGTAGAGGTCAAAGAGGCTAAATACGACGTGATAGATTCAATGGATATAGCAAATGATGAGTTTGGATAAGATTTTTTCTTTCACCGTTACTAGTGATCAAAACCAAAAGCGGCCAAAGTTATAATGGCTATCCCACAGTGTTCAATGGCATTTATCTGGTGCACATTGACAAACAATTTTAGTGAACTTTTTGGATTGAGGGACATTTATGACTTTTACTGCATGTTGAATTCAAAAGTACAATATGCGCAAGCCCTCGTCTTTTGATAACACATGCATTTAGGGTCAAGCCATGCCACATATGAGCAAACTGCATTGGTTTCAGCATCATTGCCCTGTTTCATACCAAATGAAATGGCATACCTCAGTGCAAGATATAGAGATAAAAAATCAATCATGGGCATTTAAGGCAGTAAGTGATTAAGTGTTAAATATCAATTTGCCTTTCATTCTAAGAAAGTGAAAAAATTGAAGGAAGCTTCTGTGCAATCCTTAGTCACCAGCAATTCTCCTTGGGGGTATTTTATGGAAAGAGGAGTGATTAACCATATTATGGCTATTAGCTCAGTCATGTGCTTCTTTTCAATGCACATTCGATACAGTTTAGTTTTAGCAGGTACTATTTTTTCAGCCCACCTAATATCTCGGATTTAATTTCCATGTTATCTCGTAATCCTATTATTTATGCTTTCCAACATCTACCTCCGGGTGTTATATGGACTGGTAGTTAAAGAGTTACAATAATTCACCTATGATGTGGGGATGTCAACACCAACTTAATCGTTACATGCATGATTTGACGACTTAAGTGATTGCTATTTTTGCACAAGTTTAATAAGTTGAGAGTCCCATAGCACATCATAGCCTTGAAGTCACATGATTTAATCAGGGTTTCCAAGGGCTAAATTGACCATTGATAAATTTGAGATGGACCCTATGAGTTAAATTCTAACCAGGCAGCATCCTTGCCTTTTCAAAACCGCTGGGTCCAATTTTGCATACCAATCTACCTGGGTGAGTAGCTTCTTCACGGACTACCAACGATTGTTATTCCTCAGGGAAATCTCAATTGGGTGGCCCCTTGTGTTAGAACCCTTCTAGCACTTTCTGTTATGTTGGCCTAGAAGCCTATAAACGAGACGTGAATCAGCTTTTGAAAAGTTATATGACGAGTTAAGACATGATCTTTTTAAATTTTGGGGATTGATTCCTCGTATTTTCTTCTCCCATCTTCTCCACTTTTTGAATTGATCTGTTCTTCTGCCTTGATCTCTTCATAGTAACAAAATTATATATTCACGAATAGTTTGCAATTGTAAGACCGATCAAGTTATACTGAATATTCGATGGTCTGAGGAGTGCCTGAACAAACTTGAGGATTATAACTTGAAGCCTATTAAGTATTAACAAGTCATAAATTCCCTTATTTTTATATTGTAATCTTTTACTTTAATTTAAAATTTATATTCTGATATGTATTATACAAAATTGCAAGTGTAATATAACATATATTATGTTTTATGTTTGCACTTTTTGCACATTCAATTCTTTTTGGCTTTTTCCTGAACTCCAATATTTGCCCCCGCACTGAATTTGTCACTATTATACAAAATTCCCAAACGCCAAATTTTTCACTATGATCTCTTCTAATTAACCATCTTTTTCTTTTATTCTTCAATCTCAAGACATCTTACATGGTAGATGTGGACGATTGTGGCAATCAAATGTACTTCCTGGTGGTTGTTTTTCTCGTACTTCATCGGCCTCAAACGACTGATGACTATGTACTTCACCATTTGTTGAGATCTTTTTGGAGTATTTTCATCTTCGTGCTTTCCTATTGTTTTTCTTCCTCACCTCTCACTCTCGGTTCTCATCAAACATGTGTTGAAAATTATTATTTTGAGATTTGTCCTTAATCAAAACACATATAGTCCCAATACAATTGGGACATTCTACTTTGGCCTATTGGGAGGTGCTAATTGATACAGGCAAGACCTAAACTAGGTCACTGTATTCACTTAATAGCATGGGTTAAAACCATGGTTGTCAATGCGCGCGCCTATGCGGCGCCTAGGCGCCTAGAGAACCCCTAGGCGTGCTTGCCTAACGTAAAATCGCTAAGCGCGCGCCTGGGCGCACAGGATTGGGCGCGGGTCTATCACATTTTTTTTTTTTAAGTTTAAACCGGACCCGACCCGATATTTATTTGTTTTAAGTATAAACCGGACCTGATCTATTTGGACCCAACGGCGGGCAGCAAATCGACCACCACCGACAGCAGCACGGCAGCGGCTATCGGCCCATCACAGGTACTCCTCTTCTCCTCCTCCTCCTCCTCTCCTCCTCCTCTTGTCCTCCTCTCTTCTTCCTCCACTGCTCCCGCAGTCGGGCGTTTGCCCCCTTTTTTTGTTTTTGCTCCTGTAGTCCGGCGGTAGAGCCTCCTCTTCTCCTCTTACGGCAAAGCCTCCTCCTCCTCTTCTCCTCTTCCTCCACTGCTCCTGCAGTCCTGTGTTTGCCACCCTTTTTTTTTTGCTCTTCCAGTCCTGCGGCATCTCCTCCTCTTCTTCTGCGGCAGAGCCTCCTCCTCCTTCTCCTGCAGCAGAGCCTCCTCCTCTCCTCATGCGTTTGCCCCTTTTTTATTTTTTGCGGGTTGGTGCTCTGTCCTCTGATCGCTTGGCTAGTGGCTACTAGAGTCTTGCTCTAGCGCGCTATCCTCTAACCTCCCCGCTTCAATCTCCGGACTACTTTGAGCCTTGCTCTAGTGTGCTGTCCTCTAACCACTTGGCTGCTAGAGAAAGGGCTCAAAGAGATATGGAGATCAAAACGGGGGAGGTGGCAACAGATGCTATATATTATTTTCATAATCCTGTGAGCATGACATCAATGGCCATAATTCGCACGGGCAATTGGGCAAACAAAGCAGAACATTGGCAAGAGGAGAATAGCCCGTTGGTTGAGGGTCGACTGACTCGACTCTATGAAGTACTTGTCACTTTACCTGTAAAAAAAACAGAAAAATATTTGTAAGTTAATTGATGCACATAGCACTTCACATGCACAAAAAAGAGAGGTTCTATGAGTATGAAATATGAATTATGAAGTATGGACTTAATTGAGCACTTAGCTATTAGTTGTTGCTTTGTCAGTTGTTATTGTGCTATTGAATTATGAAAATGCAAGTGCGGTCTTGAGTTCTATTTATTAAAAAGTGTATTTGTATGTTGGTCTTGCAGAGATAAAATGGAAGGTTCTACTAGTGGAACAAGTCAACCAACGATTGGATTGATGCCAATGACAAAAACACAGTTTTTTATGAACTGTGTAAAAAAACATACAAGGGAGGAATCAAGAGACAGAAGGAACATTTGGTTGGAGGCTACAGGAACATTGTAAAGTGTCCTAATACAACGACCGAGATTGCGAAAGAGATGCAAGATTACATGATGAAGAATAAGAGGAAGAAGCCAAATACTGATTTTGTTTCTTTAGAATACCCATGGGAATAAGATGTCTCCAATGAGGTTATACTCGTCAATACTGCACAGAAAAGTTCGTCTTCGAGTGGTATTTATTTGCAAAGAAGGAATCCAAATACAACTACAAGAGGGCCTATGGATAGTTTTGTCAGACCAAGTCCCGAGGAAGTTATTGTGAGCAGGGCTAGTGGAAAACAAGTCCAAACTACAATTGAGAACCGCTACAAGAAGGAGGCTAGAGCAAAGACGAATGAGTATGTAGCTAGGTGGTTCTACCAAGCAGGCATACCATTCAACACGGGAAAGTTGACAAGCTTCCAAGTTATGGTAGAAGCTATTGCACAATATGGCTCGGGCTACAAGCCACCCTCATTTCATGAGTTGAGGGAGCCCCTACTTGCCGCCGAAGTTCGAAGGACCAATGAAATGTATAACAAACATTTGAAGGCTTGGATGTAGTATGGTTGCACACTCATGTCCGATGGATGGACTGACAAGAGGGGGAGGAGCTTGATGAACTTTCTTGTAAATTCTCCGGAAGGAACTTACTTTATGGAGTCCATAGATGTGTCGGACAAAATCCACAATGCCGCATATCTTTTTGACCATTTGGATGCTTTTGTTGAGAATATTGGAGAACATTATGTGGTGCAAGTGGTCACTGACAATGCCTCCGCTTATGTTGCTGCCTGTGCTATGCTAATGGAGAAGAGGCCACATTTGTATTGGACTCCATGTGCGGCTCATTGTTTGGATTTTATGTTGGAAGATCTTGGTTGGATGAAGAAGTCAAAAGGAGTCATAAGCAAGGCGAGGGAAATAACTACTTTCATTTATTGGCACACACAGCTTATCAATGCTATGAGGAAGAAGACAAATGGTAGAGACCTTACGAGGACAGCGGTTACTAGGTTTGCTACGGCCTTTCTTACTCTTCAAAGCTTGTGCACACACAAAAATGCTTTTAGAGAGTTATTTATATCAAGTGTGTGGACTTCAAGCGATTGGGCAACAAAGCCAATGAGTATAAGAGTTCATAACACAATTATGTCCAACTCTTTTTGGAGAGGAGTGGTTAATTGCTTGAAAGTGGCACAACTGATACTGAAGGTCTTGAGGCTCGTCGATAGTGATGAAAAGCCTCCAATGGGCTACCTTTATGTGGCTATCGAAGATGCAAGGGAAAAGATAAAGGCAAACTTCAATGGGAATGAGGCGACATATAAGCCCATTTTGGAGATTGTTGACAAGCGATGACAAAATATGATGAATCGCCCTTTGCATAAGGCGGCATATTTTTTTAATCCGGCTCTCTAATTTCCCGCTAAGGAAAGAATGAAATGTTAGTTGGAAGGTTTGAAATCGCATTTATTGATTGCCTTTAGAGTATGATTGGCGATAGAGATACACAAGATCTTATTTCAACCCAAGTTGAGTCGTACAAGAATAGTAAAGATCTTTTTGGGAAGCAAATGACGATTCAGCATCGAGATATGAAACTACCAAGTGTATTGATATTTTTAATAGAGTCAATACTAGTCATGCTATGTCTAAAGTGCTTTTACTTAATTAGCAACTTTATTTTATTTGTTTGGTAGTTGATTGGTGGGACACATATGGTGCAAACACACCGGAGTTGAGGACACTTGCTTTGCGTATACTAGACTTAATGTGCACTTGATGGGGACATCGAGCAGAGCCCATGGCGCGTGTACGAGCGCAGGAGGCGCCACCTGAGCCTATGGCTCTGATCAGACAGCCTGCACCATCATGGATGTTTGCATTTGTTTTTTATTTTCTGCATTGTGTTATTTAGTCCCACCTCGACTTTCAGGGGTTTTCGTTTGTTATCGCAGGCCTTTATATAGGCCTGCCCATGGAACATGTAAGGGCACTGAATAATGAAATAAAAATTTTGTTTCTCCACTATTGTGTTGAGTGACAACAGGGTGAGGTGTGTGAAACCCCAATCCCAAACCCTAGGCGTGTGAAACCCTAGGTGGGTACTAGGCGTGTGAAACCCTAGCCCAACCCTTACCTTATTCCGCCTCCTTGCTCCGTAACCCAGCCACCAGCCCGCCTCCTCCTTTCCCCCGACCCCGGCGCCAACACCCTTTCCCCCCCCCTTGCCGCCGCCCCTCTCCCGCCTTCCCTCTTACCCGACTGCCAAACCCCCCCCTCTACCCGACGCCGGCCCCCACCCGACTGCCCAGCCCCGATCCCACCTCCCTCTCCTCCGCCACCCGAACCCGACCCGATTCCCTCCTCCTTTCTCCCCTCCTGCCTCTCCTCTGCAGCCCGACCCCCCAATCCGACCCAACCCGACCCCTCCTTTCCTCTACAGTTCGCTCCCAACCCGACACTAACCCTCATCCCCGGCTTCGCCCCGTGCCCGAGTTCGTGTTCCCCGATGCACTTCAGCATGCTTGCATGGCCGCACGACTGGATGGTTGACCCGGACGCTGATCACGGGTTCAATTGAGGGTGCTGACGGCTGACCCGGACGCTGATCACGGGTTCGATTGAGGATGCTGACGACTCCTGGATATTTGATCATCATTTTCGGAGTCCCTATTCCTGAGGCCAAGCATGAGCCTCAGTAGGTACGTCTCTTTCCATTAGGGTATTTCCGGTAATTCTACTAATCGGATCTCCAGTATATTATCTGTGCCGACGGCTGTCCACCATCGTGAGGTTGTGCGTCCCCACCTGCCTGTTAAGTTCATTAGTATTTGATATTGCGGGACGGACTCGTGCCGTTTAATTTAAGCATTATTTATTGTGATTCTTAGAACTGAGATCGAATTGTCTGATGCGAGTAGTTTCTGTTAAAACCCATTATTCCCTGCTGATGGTTTGAATAAACTTCCTACCTAAGACTTTTAATTCATAGCGAAACATTGCTAGGACAATTAACTACTGATTTCCTGCCCACCCGCATTTGTTTCGCATCATTTTGGTATCAGAGCATGGTTGTAGGTAGGAACTGTCATGCATTAGTTGTACTGCATCTAGAAAAATTTTCTTTTAACTTTTGCATTTGATTGCCATATTTAAAAAAAAAAAAAAAATTCAGCATGCATCATGTTGTGAGTTTGTCTTTGCATGCCAACCCCTGAGGTAGGTCCTATCTGTTAGGAGAGTCGAGTGAGTCGGATAATATGGATCCTGATGTCTTAACTAGGGCACTTGCCGAGTTAGCCCAAGGAATAGCAACTATGAACCAGAACCTCACCGCTTGTCAGCGTGACACCAATGGCCGTTTTGACCGTTTGGACCAAGCTCCACCGCTAGCTCCACCACCCCTAGGCACTCAAGATTTTCGGCCACCTTGGCAGAACAATCAAAATCCGGGTAAACAGTATCTCCGGAGCATCAGGTTAGAGGTGCCCTCTTTCGATGGCAGGCACGATCCCCAATTCTTTTTGGACTGGCTCCAGTCCATGGACCAATACTTTGCCTGGTATCCTTTAACCGAACTGCGAAAAGTGCAATTCGCTGCTATGAAGCTTAGTGGACCTGCCAGCCAATACTGGACTAATTTAGAAGCCTTGAGAGCCGCCAAAACTCAGGACCCCATTGATACTTGGGTCGCCATGAAAAATGAGCTAAAAGGCAGGTATGTGCCCTTATCATATCGAGCCCACCTATTGGACCAGTGGCACCAATTCACCCAAGGCAACAAGTCAGCCAGGGACTATGTCACCAAATTCGACGAGTTCCTACCTCGCTGCAATGTCCTCAGAACAGAAACCCCTGCCCAGGTCCTGGCACGTTTTCGATCAGGTTTGAGAGAAGACCTGAGAAGTGAGCTCCTTGCCCGAGATGTTACAGAGTTGGAAAGAGCCTATGCCTTAGTTCAGAACCTCGATAACATTAGGTCCAACCATTTCCATCGGGATCAAGATTCCCGAAGCAAAGTCCCTCGGCCTTTCTCGGATAGCTACCTAAGTCGGCCCTACCCCAACGAATCCCAACCAAGAGCCGACTCCACCATTAGAAGCAATGAGAGAGACAACCATGACAAGGTCCCTGAGAAAGACTTCTCCAAAGTTAGTCCCCTCATCACGTGTTGTAAATGCCAAGGCTACGGACATGTGGCCGCAAACTGTGCAAGCCATGTCAAAGTCAACATCATTGATGGCAATCTCATTGAAGTGATAGAGGCTAAAGAGGCAGAATTCGTCTATCAAGCTGAAGAAGAAGATGGAGACTTTGATGATGATGACGAAGCCATCTTGACTTCCCTTAAACCAATGTCATCTCCCTCCATGTCAGTTGTTAGGTGCGCCCTGTCTCAACCCAAGGACAAGAAGGTCAAACTGGGTCCCTACCCACCTAAGAGTAGTCAGGCCGAACAGCAATCAACTCTAGCTAAAAAGATTTTCAAGGAGCCTGATTCGGTCCTAATCTTCGTAGACCGATTTTCTGATGTGACCCATTTCCTCCCTTGTTCCAAGACGTCCGATGGCGTCATAAAGTTACACGGATTGCTTGAAATCATGCCCAACAAGGATGTCAAGATCACCAGTTTTTGTTGGAAAATCCCATGGCACAAGCTGGGCACTAGGCTCCAGTTCTCCACTACCTTCCATTCCCAGACCAATGACCAGACTGAAGTTGTCAATAGGAGTCCGGGAAACCTTGTCCGTACCTTGATAGGTGAACACGTTAAGACTTGGGAGCTGAAACTGTCAATAGCCGAGTTTGCATATAATACATCTGTCAATAGGTCCACCGGTATAAGTCCTCATGAAGTCATGTATGGGTTCAAACCTAGGCAACCAGTCGATCTTATTCCCATGTCTAAGCATCATAGAATTTCCAAGTCGGCTTCTGTTTTTGCATCTCATGTGCATGATCTACATATGGAAATCAGTAAAAAAATTGAACAGAGCAATGCGAGCTATAAATTAAGGGTCGATGCCCGGAAGCGAGTTCAGACTTTCAGTGTGGGAGTTTATGTGATGGTCCGGGTTCGTCCGGAACGACTTCCTTCGGGAGCCGTTAAGAAACTACATGCACGCAGTGCAGGTCCTTTTCGGGTCCTAAAAGAAATAAATGATAATGCTTATGTTATTAAATTACCCAAGGGTTTTGGCATCAGTCCCACCTTCAATATTAAAGATCTAGTGGCTTATAATGGCCCATATTTTAACCCTAGAAATCCATTGATAGTTGAGCCTACCCTGGACCCAGCCCCTGAGTGCCCGCCCCTACCCCCACTCCCAGAAATATCCCCACCATATACAGCAAAAGGCATTGATAACATTCTGGATGACAAGATTGTCTCTAGTAGAGACGGTGGAATCCGGCGGTACCTGGTTTGCTGGAAAGGAAGGCCCCATTCTGAGGACGCGTGGATTGAGCATCAGGGACCCCAGCAGATGGACCCAGACCTGCTGGAGCTGTACGAGAGCCGCACCGAGCCTTACTCGACGGAGTCGAGTTCTCTCCCACCCCGGGAGAATGATGGGGACATCGAGCAGAGCCCATGGCGCGTGTACGAGCGCAGGAGGCGCCACCTGAGTCTATGGCTCTGATCAGACAGCCTGCACCATCATGGATGTTTGCATTTGTTTTTTATTTTCTGCATTGTGTTATTTAGTCCCACCTCGACTTTCAGGGGTTTTCGTTTGTTATCGCAGGCCTTTATATAGGCCTGCCCATGGAACATGTAAGGGCACTGAATAATGAAATAAAAATTTTGTTTCTCCACTATTGTGTTGAGTGACAACAGGGTGAGGTGTGTGAAACCCCAATCCCAAACCCTAGGCGTGTGAAACCCTAGGTGGGTACTAGGCGTGTGAAACCCTAGCCCAACCCTTACCTTATTCCGCCTCCTTGCTCCGTAACCCAGCCACCAGCCCGCCTCCTCCTTTCCCCCGACCCCGGCGCCAACACCCTTTCCCCCCCCCTTGCCGCCGCCCCTCTCCCTCCTTCCCTCTTACCCGACTGCCAAACCCCCCCCTCTACCCGACGCCGGCCCCCACCCGACTGCCCAGCCCCGATCCCACCTCCCTCTCCTCCGCCACCCGAACCCGACCCGATTCCCTCCTCCTTTCTCCCCTCCTGCCTCTCCTCTGCAGCCCGACCCCCCAACCCGACCCCTCCTTTCCTCTACAGTTCGCTCCCAACCCGACACTAACCCTCATCCCCGGCTTCGCCCCGTGCCCGAGTTCGTGTTCCCCGACGCACTTCAGCATGCTTGCATGGCCGCACGACTGGATGGTTGACCCGGACGCTGATCACGGGTTCAATTGAGGGTGCTGACGGCTGACCCGGACGCTGATCACGGGTTCGATTGAGGATGCTGACGACTCCTGGATATTTGATCATCATTTTCGGAGTCCCTATTCCTGAGGCCAAGCATGAGCCTCAGTAGGTACGTCTCTTTCTAGTAGGGTATTTCCGGTAATTCTACTAATCGGATCTCCAGTATATTATCTGTGCCGACAGCTGTCCACCATCGTGAGGTTGTGCGTCCCCACCTGCCTGTTAAGTTCATTAGTATTTGATATTGCGGGACGGACTCGTGCCGTTTAATTTAAGCATTATTTATTGTGATTCTTAGAACTGAGATCGAATTGTCTGATGCGAGTAGTTTCTGTTAAAACCCATTATTCCCTGCTGATGGTTTGAATAAACTTCCTACCTAAGACTTTTAATTCATAGCGAAACATTGCTAGGACAATTAACTACTGATTTCCTGCCCACCCGCATTTGTTTCGCATCAGCACTTCTTCCGGTTGTGACCGCAATTAGAGCACATTCGAGCATGTGAGTGTGAATTTGATAAATTGTTTATAAGTATACTTGGTGTTTACTTTTTAGTTCTTTACTTATTTCTTACACTTTTGTTGTTTACTTTTCTATTGTATTGTTTAAACTCTAAGATTCATACCAAGAAGCGGAATAGGCTTGAGCAAAAAAGGCTTAATGACCTTGTTTTTGTGCAATATAATCAATGCCTACGGGAAAGATTTAAGGCAAAGAAGGAGAAGCCAGGCATGTATGATCCGATATGCTTTGACGAGGTTGATTTGGATTCCGAATGGTTGACAGGTGAGGACATGTTTTTTCATAGGCTTGAATCACTTGATCTTGGTTTGAATATGTTTATGTTGGAACTTGAGTTGATGTTGACATGGAGTCTCAATGGTTGACAGGTGTACCATCCAATGAGTTAGTCCATGAAGGAGAGGACCTAACATGGGACATTGTGGATGCCGCCTTTGGAGCTTCAGAAGCCCTAGATGACTTAGATCGACCTACTCGAAGTAGTACAAAAAGGAGAGCAACCACACATGCGGTGGAAGAACCCGAATGGCAAGATTTTGAAGATACAGATGATGATGAAGAATATGTGGAGGAAGAAGAAGACTCGGACAATGAAGATGATGATCATGGAGGCAATGGGGAAGAAGCCGCAGGGACATCGGGTGGCGGAGTTGCAGGATCGTTGCTTGAAGATGTGGAATTAACACCCTTTGATTAAGTTTTGGGAATTTGGGATTAGGGGGGGTTCGTATGGATTTGGAAACATCTACTATCTAAACTCATAAGATTTTGAGCTATATCTTAGATTCGTGAATGCTTACTTTATTTAAATATTAGTGAATGTTTTCTTATCTAACAAATATGATGATATACATTTGAAAATTAATGTTATGTGATGCCCATACCAAATTATAACAAACATAACTTTAGCCACACCCCCCCCCCTTCCCCCCCTTCAAAAAATCAAAACGACACAAGGCGACGCCTAGGCGCGCAAAGGCTCCTAGGCTCTACTGTGGTGCCTAGGCTCGCCTTGACAACCTTGGTTAAAACTTAACAAATTAAATGCAAACAGACCTAGCAAATTAAGACGCGAGAATATCACTAAGCGAAACAAAATTCAGCATATAACAATATTAATTGCAACAATAGATATCGAATTTAAAAGGGTAGTATGCATCAGATTTTAAGGAAAAATAGGGCTATGGGCAAGGTTGTCAAGGCGACAAGACGAGCCTACGCGCCTAGGAGCCTAAGCATGCCTAGGCGTCGCCTTGTGTCGTTTTGATTTTTTGAAAAGGAGGGGGGGGGGGGGGGTGGCTAAAGTTATGTTTGTTATAATTTGGTATGGGCATCACATAATATCAATTCTCAAATACATATCATCATATTTGTTAGATAAAAAAACATTCACTAATATTTAAATAAAGTAAGCATTCACGAATCTAAGATCAGGTTCAAAATCTTATGAGTTTAGATAGTAGATGTTTCCAAACCTATACGAATCATACGAAACCCCCCTCCCCACCCCAAATTCCCACAACTTAATTAAAGGGTGTTAATTCCACATCTTCAAGCAACGATCCTGCAACTCCGCCACCCGATGTCCCTGCGGCTTCGTCTCCATTGCCTCCATGATCATCAACTTCATCGCCCGAGTCTTCTTCCTCCACATACTCTTCATCATCATCTGTATCTTCAAAGTCTTGCCATTCGGGTTCTTCCACCGCGTGTGTGATTGCTCTCCTTCTTGTACTACTTCGAGTAGGTCGATCTAAGTCATCTAGGGCTTCTGAAGCTCCAAAGGCGGCATCCACAATGTCCTATGTTAGGACCTCTCCTTCATGGACTATTCATTGAATGGTACACCTGTCAACCATTAGAACTCCATATCAACATCAACTCAAGTTCCAACATAAACATATTCAAACCAAGATCAAGTGATTCAAGCCTATGAAAAAACATGTCCTCACCTGTCAACCATTCGGAATCCAAATCAACATCGTCAAAGCATATCGGATTATACGCGCCCGGCTTCTTCTTCCTTGCCTTAAATCTTTCCCGTAGGCGTTGATTATATTGCACAAAAACAAGGTCATTAAGCCTTTTTGGCTCAAGCCTATTCCGCTTCTTGGTATGGATCTTTAGAGTTTAAGCAATACAATATAAAAGTAAACAACAAAAGTGTAAGAAACAAGTAAAGAACTAAAAAGTAAACACCAAGTATACTTATAAACAATTTGTCAATTTCATACTCACATGCTCGAACGTGCTCCAATTGCACTCGCAAACGGAAGAAGTGCACATTAAGCTTAGTATGTGCAAAGCATGTGTCCTTAACTCCGGTGTGTTTGCATTATATGTGTCCCACCAATCAACTACCAAAACAAATAAAATAAAGTTGCTAATTGAGTAAAATCACTTTAGACATAGCATGACTAGTATTGAGTCTATTGAAAATATCTATACACTTGGTAGTTTCATCTCCCAATGCCGAATCGTCATTTGCTTCCCAAAGAGATCTCTATTATTCTTGTACAACTTAACTTGGGTTGAAATGAGATCTTGTGTATCTCTATCGCCAATCATCCTCTCAAGGCAATCAATAAATGTGATTTCGAACCTTCCAACTAGCCTTTCATTCTTTTCCTTAGCAGGAAAGTAGAGAGCCGGATTAAGAAAATATGCTGCCTTATGCGAAGGGCGATTCATCATATTTTGCCATCGCTTGTTAACAATCTCCAAAATGGGCTTATATGTCGCCTCATTCCCATTGAAGTTTGCCTTTATCTTTTACCTTGCATTTTTGATAGCCGCATAAAGGTAGCCCATTGGAGGCTTTTCATCACTATCGACGAGCCTCAAAACCTTCACTATCGGTTGTGCCACTTTCAAACAATCAACCACTCATCTCCAAAAAGAGTTGGACATAATTGTGTTATGAACTCTTATACCCATTGGCTTTGTTGTCCAATCGCTTGAAGTCCACATACTTGATATAAATAACTCCCTAAGAGCATTTTTGTGTGTGTATAAGATTTGAAGAGTAAGAAAGGCCATAGCAAACCTAGTAACCGCTATGCTCGTAAGGCCTCTACCATGTCTTTTTCCTTATAGCATTGATAAATTGTGTGTGCCGATAAATGGAAGTAGTTATTTCCCTTGCCTTGCTTATGACTCCTTTTGACTTCTTCATCCCATAGTTACCAAATCGGGCGTTTTTTTTGGAAAAAACGCATATAAAACACGTATCGATCCGAAGTCGTAGCAAACAAGAAAAAAACTCGTTTTTTTTTTAAAAAAACGTCTGTACGCGTTTTATACGCGTTTAAAACAGAAAAAACGCATATAAAACACGTTAGGTTTGGTCCGGGTTTAAATTGGGTTCGGGTTTTATTTTGTTCGTGCTTAATAAACACATATGCTATATGTTTTGAACTTTTGATTACTTAATGTTGAAAAATGACATATATACATACTTGGTATAATTTTTAAGATTTTTTTTGTTTTTCCCGATGTTTTCACGTTTTTTACCCGTTTTTTACGTTTTCATCGTACTTTCCGATTTTTTCCCTTACCGTTTTTTTCCCGTTTTCCGACTTGGTAACTATGCTTCATCCCACCATGATCTTCCAACATTAAATCCAAACAATGAGCCGCACATGGAGTCCAATACAAATGTGGCCTCTTCTCCATTAGCATAGCACCAACAACAACATAAGCGGGGGCATTGTCGGTGACCATTTGCACCACATAATGCTCTCCAATATTCTCAACACAAGCATCCAACTGCTCGAAAAGATATGCGGCATTATGGATTTATTCGAACACATCTATGGATTCTATGCAGTAAGTTCCTTCCGGAGAATTTACAAGAAAGTTCATCAAGCTCCTCCCCCTCTTATCGGTCCATCCATTGGACATGAGTGTGCAACCATATTTCATCCAAGCCTTCAAATGCTCGTAATACACTTCCTTGGTCCTTTGAACTTCAGCGGCAAGTAGGGGCTCCCTCAACTCATGATATGAGGGCGGCTTGTTGCCCGAACCATATTGTACAATAGCTTCTACCATAACTTGGAAGCTTGCCAACTTTGCCGTGTTGAATGGTATGCCCGCTTGGTAGAACCACCTAGCCACATACTCATTCGTCTTTGCTTTCGCCTCCTTCTTGTAGCGGTTCTCAATTGTAGTTTGGACTTGTTTTCCACTAGCCCTTCTCGCAACAACTTCCTCGGGACTTGGTCTCACAAAACTATCCATAGGCCCTCTTGTAGTTGTATTTGGATTCCCTTTTTGCAAATAAATACCACTCGAAGATGAACTTTTCTGTGCAGTATTGACGAGTATAACCTCATTGGAGACATCTTGTTCCCATGGGTCTTCTAAAGAAACAAAATCAGTATTTGGCTTCTTCCTCTTATTCTTCATCATGTAATCTTGCATTTCTTTCGCAATCTCGGTCGTTGTATTAGAACACTTTACAATGTTCCTGTAGCCTCCAACCAAATGTTCCTTTTGTCTCTTGATTCCTCCCTTGTATGTTTTTTACACAATTCATAAAAAATTGTGTTTTTGTCATTGACATCAATCCAATGCGCATACTTCCATGTGGGATCATTGGATTTGGCCTTCATCGTTGGTTGACTTGTCCCACTAGCAGAACCTTCCATTTTATCTCTGCAAGACCAACATACAAATTCACTTTTTAATAAATAGAACTCAAGACCACACTTTCATTTTCAGAATTCAATAGCACAATAACAACTGACAAAGCAACAACTAACAACTAAGTGCTCAATTAAGTTTATACTTCATAATTTATACTCATAGAGCCTCTTTTTTTTGTGCATTTGAAGTGCTATGTGCATCAATTAACTTACAAATATTTTTCTGAATTTTTTACAGGTAAAGTGATAAGTACTTCATAGAGTCGAGTCAGTCGACCCCCAACCAACAGGCTATTCTCCTCTCACCAATGTTGTGCATTCTTTGCCCAATTGCCCGTGCGAATTATGGCCATTGATGTCATGCTCACAGGATTATGGAAATAATATATAGCACATGTTGCCTCCTCCCCGTTTTGATCTCTTGACCTCTTTGAGCCCTTGCTCTAGCAGCCAAGTGGTCAGAGGACAGTGCGCTAGAGCAAGGCTCAAAGTGGTTCGGAGATTGAAGCAGGGAGGTCAGAGGATAGCGCGCTAGAGCAAGGCTCTAGCAGCCACTAGCCAGGTGATCAGAGGACAGAGCACCAACCCGCTAAAAAAAAAGGGGGCAAACGCAGGAGAAGAGGAGGAGGCTCTGCTGCAGGATTGCAGGAGCAAAAAAAAAGGGTGGCAAACGCAGGACTGCATGAGCAGTGGAGGAAGAGGAGGAGAAGAGGAGGCTCTGTCGGAAGATGAGAGGAGGAGAAGAGGAGGTTCTGCCACAGGACTGCAGGATAGCAGGAGCAAAATAAAAAGGGGGACGGGCAAACGCTGGAATGCAGGAGCAGTGGAGGAAGAGGAGGAGAGGAGGAGAAGAGAATTAGTACCTGTGATGGGCTGATGGCCGCTGTCGCGCCGGTGGTGGTCGATTTGCTTCCGGAGAGAAGAGAGAAGACTGCCCGTCGCTAGGGCTTCGGAGAATCGCGGTGTGAAGGAGGGACTCGTCAACTGTTTTAATAAAGTTGGCGGGTTGGGTCCGAAGAAGATCGGGTCGGGTCCAGTTTATACTTCAAAAAAAAAATTATGTGATATAAAGGCTCGCGCCGAATGCTGTGCGCCTAGGTGCACCCAGGCGCGCGCTTAGTGACTTCAGGATAGGCACAGTGCGCCTAGGGGTTCTCTGGGTGCCTAGGCGCGCGCATTGACAACCATGGCTATTGGCTATGAAGCACCGACACTCTCGGGATCTCAAAGTGTCCGTGTCCGACACGTGTCGGACACCGACACTCTCCGACACGTGTCGGACACACCAAAAAACGTGTCTCCTATGAAGAAAGGTTGTCTGACATGTGTCGGATGCGTGTTGGAGCGTGTCGGATATTACTGGAGAGGTTTTTTACTCATTTGAAAATGTTAGGGTTCTTGAGATTGCGAATCTTTCCATCAATGAGCCGGATATGGAGGCCGTGGTCTTCACGTCGATGGTGATGATGTGGTAACACTTGACGTTGGCCTTGATGGATGATGATTTTATGCGTGTTCTATTTGTTTTTTTGTGTTTTGAAAGTTTGAAACTATACACTTGAATCATTTATGATGTTTGTTGGAGACTTTTTTAGTTAACTATTAACATTATGTTTGATTATAAATCATAATATAAGACTTGTTATATATATATATATATATATATATATATATATATATATATAGAGAGAGAGAGAGAGAGAGAGAGAGAGAGAGAGAGGGCTGTTATAGTGAGCTGTGGGCTGCCGGGGGGGAAAGTGAGCTGCGGGTATTTTGACCCCCCAAGAAGTTATGGAATTTGATGAAATTTGGTGAGGTTGTTGACTAGGATAAGATGATCATCCTCACCAATTTTCATCAAATTCAAAACCTTCTAGGAGGGTCAAATGGTCGAAGCAATTTTAACGGTGACTGCGGACGGCAGAAATTGCTTCGACCATTTGACCCCCCTAGAAGTTTTGGAATTTGATGAAAATTGGAGAGGATGATCATCTTATCCTAGGCAACAACCTCACCAAATTTCATCAAATTCCATAACTGCTTGGGGGGTCAAAATACCCGCAGCTCACTTTCCCCCGGCAGCCCACAGCTCACTGTAACAGCCCTCTCTCTCTCTCTCTCTCTCTCTCTCTATATATATATATATATATATATAATTCGGCGTGTCTCCTAACGTGTCCGTGTCCTGGTTTTTTGAAAAATATCGTGTCGGCGTGTCCGTGATCGTGCTTCTTAGGCTATGGGTGCTTGCTAGGGTTACCGATAGAATAAATCTGACAAATATGATAATTAGGCATATATTGGGCATCAACTAGAGAGGAAACGGAGGCGGACACGGCTGCGATGCGGAGCGGAGGTGATTAAAATATGTGAAAACGATGCGGGAGTGGAGGAAAAACAAAACAAAAGGATAGATACCGCCTGGAGTTTCCGCCGTGGGTTGATGCGAGGATGCATCGATGATCCCGCTCATGGAGCAAGGCCGAACGTCAAGCGAAGCCGGATCCTTCGGAAGAACAAACCAAGGCCTACGCGAGGCGAAGTCGCGGATCGTCTCAAGGCGAAGTCGAGGAAGCGGCAGGGGTTGGGCATACGCGTCTTTTCGGAGAAGCTCTCACGCGGAGGCACAAATTTCAGCAATCGCAAAAGATCTCTCTTCTTCTTTCCTTTTTGTAGAACTAGGGTTTCCTATTGGATGGTGGGGATCAAAGGTAAATAAAGGGGAGATGTGGGGATGTGATCGGCCAAGAAAGGAAAGGAAAAGAGAGAAATAAGGGGGAGAAGAGAGGGGACGACAAGGGGGTTTGCCTTCGTTTCCATGCGGAAAGAGGGATAGACAAGTGGGGTCGCATGCGGATATGAGCGGAGAGAGGGGGGGAACGACTTCTCTCATGTGAAGCCCTATTGGGCTTAAGATAAGCCCACTTAGGTTTTAACTAAAGCCCAATATGTGCCACATTATCTATTTTAAGTTATTTTGCCATCAAACTGTTAGTTTCCAGACTTAATCTCGTCCGTCGGTACCCCGTAAACACACACACCCAAATTTTATTAATATAACGCAGAAAACTCACCCAAAAAGACTCGAATTCAATCCGTAAAGCCCTCAGATGAGATCATGGACATCTCCCATGAATTGGGCAAGAACACTACAAATATAAAATGCAGAAAATAGGCCAAAAACATAGATAATAGGTCAAAAACTAAAGTAAACGACTAAAAGTCCCGGTGTGACAAATGTTCTCCATGCATAAAATAAAAACGATTGAAATAAAAGTCTCTGGCATCGAACTGAAGATGCAGCGATGATCTGATGGTGCTGATCAGGCCTGCATCAATCGCTTCCGCTGCGAAAAACTCGTCCTCGAGTTTACGCCGGAAGACATCGTCGGAAGCGGGAGGGAGACCACCACCGTGTGATCGTCGCTGTGTCTGGATTTGATGATGAATCCCCAACAGGTGATGTCTCGGACAGCTGACAATCTCCGGGTCCCTCGTGAAGGAAGTTGCTAGAGTCGATCTGTCCCGACGAAGTCGAACTGCTCAAGCGGCTCGGCTGGCTTAAACTCCACAACTAGCACTGACTGCATCGGTGGTAGAAGCTCCACGGTATGCGGAGGCTCTACAGGTGTCTCTGCCGTAGGAAGAACTGCAGGAGGAGGTGTTTCCTCTGTAAGCTCTGTGGAAGGTAGGAGAAGCCTCTCTACAGTCACTGCCGAAGGAGGTGGTTCCTCTGTAGACACTGCTAAAGGCGAAAGGAACTGCTCTGGAGTTACTGAAGGAGAAGGTGGCACCCCTGTAGGCACTGGAAAAGAAAGCTCCACTGGAGGTGGACTCTCCTCAAGTGGTGCCACTGGTGGAACCGAGTACTCCACAGAAGGTGGAGGCTCTGCTAGAAGTGGAAGTCTACTACGTTTGGCAAGCTTCTTATTCTTCTTCTCTCGCCATGCCAATTCATCCTCAATATCGTCAAATAAGAGTTGGGTTTCAATATATCTGACTTTCAAGAATGGCAACGAAGGACTCCTCAAAATCCATTGAATAAAAGGTTTGGAAGATAGATCTAGGTCATGGGCTCGATCTCAAATCAAAGAGGAGTAGCTACGTTCTTTCGATGATCTTGGGAAAAGGGTAGGACCTGGCCTCAAAGATTTGACTAGTTTAACAAATTCTTTATAGGTTCGGGTATCTAATGGATCAAGCGAATAAGGGGATCGGACGCTATGATAGGACATGGCGTCAAATTGCTTTGATACCAACTTGATGCGGGCAAGACCTAAACTAGGTCACTGCATTCACTAAATAGCATGGGCTAAAACCTAACAAATTAAATGCAGACAAACCTAACAAATTAAGACGCGATAATATCACTAAGCGAAACGAATTCAGCATATAACAATATTAATCGCAGCAATAGATATCGAATTTAAAAGGGTAGTATGCATCAGATTTTAAGGGAAAATAGGGCTATGGGTGCTTGCTAGGGTTACCGATAGACTAAATATGACAAATACGATAATTAGGCATATATTGGGCATCAACTAGAGATGAAACAGAGGCGGACACGGTTGCGATGCGGAGCGAAGGCGATGACAATAGGTGAAAACGATGCGGGAGCGGAGGAAAATAAAACAAAAGGATAGATACTGTCTGGAGTTTCCGCCGTGGGTCGATGCGCCTATGATCCCGCTCACGGAGCAGGGCCGGACGTCAAGCGAAGCCGGATCTTTCGGAAGAACAAACCAAGGCCTACACGAGGCGAAGTCGCTGATCGTCTCTATGCGAAGTCGAGGACACGCGTCTCTCCCGAGAAGCTCTCACGCGGAGGCACAAATTTCAGCAATCGCATAAGATCTCTCTTCTTCTATCTTTTTCTTTTTGTAGAACTAGGGTTTCCTACTGGATAGTGGGGATGAAAGGGAAATAAAGGGGAGTCGTGGGGATGTGATCAGCCAAGAAAGGAAGGGAAAAGAGAGAAATAAGGGGGAGAAGAGAGGGGACGACAAGGGGGGTTTGCCTCGGTTTCTGCGCGGAAAGAGGAACGAACGGGTGGGGTCGCGCGCGGGTATGAGCGGAGTGAGAGGGGGAACGACTTCTCTCATGTGAAGCCCTATTGGGTTTAAGATAAGCCCACTTAGGTTTTAACTAAAGCCCAATCTGTGCCACATCATCTATTTTAAGTTATTTTGCCATCTAACCGTCGGTTTCGAGACTTAATCTCATCCGTCGGTACCCCACAAACACACACACACCAAGATTTTATTAATATAACGCAGAAAACTCACCTGAAAAGGCCCAGATTCAATCCGAAAAGCCCTCAGATGAGATCATGGACATCCCCCATGAATTGGGCAAGAACACTACAAATATAAAATGCAGAAAATAGGCCAAAAACATAGATAATAGGCAAAAAACTGAAGTAAACGACTAAAAGTCCCGGTGTGACAAATGTTCTACATGCATAAAATAAAAATGACTGAAATAAAAGTCTCTGGCATCGAACTGAAGATGCGGCGATGATATGATGGTGTTAATTTGGCCTGCATCACTAATCTTGTTTTATTCTTAATTTTTGCAAAAACAATCTGTTTTTACTAGATACAAAATTTGTTATTGAATTAAGGATTTGCTTCGCAAATAACATATAATTTCTGCATATTTTCGCTGCCTTGTTAATTGATATCTTTATGTATCAGTGCTGGTTTTACAATTCCTTCATGCATAATTGAAATTAAATCCCTTGAATTTGTTCTTTTGGTCCTCCGGATGGAGCACATAATCATTAGAAATTTATAGCATTGCTTCAACATTTTACTACATTTTATGTATGTAACAAACTATTCATTACTTAAGCGATGTATATACATAACTTTATTTTAATTTTGACACTGTTTCTATATGCATTTTCAGTTGGTGTTCTGTTAGGTCTCCATATGTTGCCATTAGTTTTTAGCGACTTAAACAAACCTATTTTACCGGTGTAGTGAGTAGCTGTGAGCTAAAGTCGGGAGGGTAGAGTTTGGTTTGGCTATGTTACGATAAAGAAATACTGTTGCAGTCAAAACCACTACTATCATCATCTTCCACCATGCTTAGGCATGGAAGGTACATGTCTAAACTCTTTGGAAAAAGACTTTGCTCGGGTAATTGGGGTTTGGGTGCATGACTAGCTAAAACACACTTTCACTTAGTTCCGTTCGATCTTTTTTATCGTTTTAGTTCTTGCATGCATACTCATTTCAGTTTAAAATGTTAAAGATGTATGGGCATCTATTTTAGACTAGAAATGACAACATAGGCGTGTTAGACTTTTATGTTTTACCTCGTTCGGAACAAAGGCCATTGCCCTGCACTTAGTGTGTGTATAGTAGGCTAGTCGTGCGCACGACTGTGGCTTAGTCTAGAGGTGGGCATTAGGTCCTCTCTGCGAGACCAAAGTCGTGCGCACCACTTTGCCGTGGTCAAATTGGTGTTCTGACAAGCTAAAGTCGTGCACACGACTTATACAAGTCGTGCGCACGATCCTAGTCGGTCATACATCATTTGATGTCCACTTTAGCTCCCACATGGGACGGTCTTATAGCACGACGACACGTTAGAAAGTCGTGCGCACGACTGGGTCTATAACATACTGGAAGGGTTAAGTTGGTAGGCTTGACCAATCCACTTTTTACATGTGTTGGTCGTGCGCACGACATGGTTGAGTGAGACAGCCCGTTAAAGATAAGGGCTAATCTCTTAGTCTTAGCCATCCACCTAAGGGCTCCCTTGGGCTATAAATTGCCCACCCCTACACCCTTCAGTTACCAATGAGTCTTTTGGTTTAGGAGAATTATTAGAAGAGATTTTTAAGGTTTAGTGAGTTCTCCCTTGAACTTCATCACCTCTCTTCTTTCCCTTCTCCTCCTCTCTTCAACCTTCTATCCTAGTTCAAAATTATGGAGGTTGGACTCACTACTTGCATGGTCACTTGAGAGCCTTCCAACTCCTTGTGATCATACAAGTAAGAGAGGTCAAGATTTAGTGAAGGATCTAAAGTGTCATCCAACACTTAGATCTTGATCTATTCTTTGGGGGGTTTGGTAGCTTCAATCTATTAGGTATACTAAGCTTAGAGACATGCATCGAAGGTCTTGAAAGAGAGCTAGGTCACCCTCTACCTTAGGTTACTTCTTAGGTTCAATTGTTTCTGTTCTTTTCCACTTTGTTTCTCCCTATTTCACTATGCACACACTAAGTGTGTTCCCACCGCCGTGTGGAAGGCTCTTGTGAGAGCGTTCCGTGACGCCGTTCACGTCGAGCACCCTTAGTGACGCCGCTCGCTTTGGGAGGCCTCTTAGGGGAGAAGGACAAACGGAGAAGAGGAACGACTATAGAGGTGCAATAGTCTGCTCAGTTCAGCACCTATGAAGTGAGAGCGTCGTCTCTACTTCACCGAAGGTGCGGGTCGTGGACCTAGGGGGCTAAGGGGTAATCTCTGTGTAGCCACGTCTTAGTTTGCTTGTAACCTTGTCTGGATCTTAAACAACTCTGTGTGAAGGGTCTAGACCCGGTTTCGACCAGAGAGTGGTTTTCATCCCTGTTAAAGGTTTCCATCTATAAATAACTTGTGCGCTCTTTCGCGTTATATCTCGTGATCATTGTTTGCTTAACTTCCGCTATTCTATTGATTGTGCAATCTAAAACCCGTGCTTGCATCAGCCCATTGTGGGCACGCCAACTAGCTTCGTCTAGTTGGTCTCTTAATGCACGGAGTTTAGCTAGCCAAACTTAGCTAGCTTTATTGTTCAGATTAACATATTTTCATGTTCAACTTCAATCTTCTAGCAGTGGTTTTATCATTTTAAAGTTCAAACTACTATAACTAGATTGAACTATATTATTTTAATCATCTTTTTTAACATGTTAGTTTTTCCAGTGTTGTATGTTATTGGTACAATTTTCTCATCCCCTTCAAATGCAAATACATTAGTTTCTGTTATCTTTATGATAGATTGTTTCAACAGGTCATTTTTACGGGGTTTGCATATGGTGGTTTATCTGAATTGTCAGAAGGTGAATACTTTTCATGCTCAATGGGATCAACCATTTCTGGAGAAATTGGTGTATTTGGTTATAAACCGCATGTGCTTATGGATATGCTTGCTGGTAAGAGAGCTGAAGTTAGTTCGAAGGTCGGGGCATACATGAGAACTTTTTCTGGAGATTGCTCACCTTCTGATTTGGAGACTGCATTGCAGGTTTGTACTTCTCTGTCTTGTGTATTATATGCACACTTCTTTTGCACTATCATCTTATATAACTTTGTTTTCATCTCAGTTTGCCAATTCTAGTCTTCAATGCTGATCAGTTAGATGTAATCTCATAGGGATAGGTTATCATGCTGCTGGTTATGCTTATCTTCTTTTTGTTGGCATTGCTCTGTTAAGTTTCTGCTGTACTTTTTTGTTGATAGTTGGCCAGAGTTATAAGTCTTATAATCATCTTTTTTTTAGTTCTAATCATCTTCATTTTTTAATTTGCAGTCTATGTTCCTTTTGAATAATTTTATTTTTTATACCATAACCATCAAGCCATGTCCCATCTATTTGGGGTCGGCTTTATTAGATGATTTGATTTGACTTTTGCAGTCCTTGATAGCGATTGAGGCCTCATCGTAGTGTAGAAGTCTGCTCCCCCCCTCCCAAATTAGGGAGGTTGTGTAACGAAATCCCATGGGCTTTCCTCCTGTCTTTATGGTGGGTTATCTCTCGCCTTTGTGGCGGTCTTATTTGTGCTCCTGTGTGGCAATACTTCAGCAAGGTAAGATTCGTTCCTTAGGCTATCTTGTACTCTATGCACACATGAAGCACTAACCATGAGGCCCCTCCCCCCCAAAAAAAGTTACATATGGCCCTTGATAGGAGCTGATGGTGAGGAAACATGCTTAATGTCATTCTTAAGTTACAACTAGGGTTTTGGGTCAGATTCGGGCCTTGTTTGGTTTGGTTGATCTCGGCCTTCCTATGTGACTGAAGTCGAATTGATCTCATCATTTCAATGAGACCATTCCAGTGTTTTCGGTCTTTTGTTGTCAATGACCTAGGTGTCAGCTGGTTTTAACTGAACCACTTATTCGGGTGCCACATTGACAACATTTGTTATACCTAGGCTAGTCAACAAAGAAAAAACTATAAAACAATATCTAGGTGTGATCGATGCTCCATGGCATGTGTCGGAAAGATAAAAGAAAATGCAATCAAACTAAAATAAGAGATGGAACATAAGACGGTGATAGACGGGGTCTCATCTACATGACCTTAGATGATCACCGAGCTATCTAGTTGTCCTAGGTTAGCTTCATGATATAAGCACTTCATTGGGAACGGTAGTTACGCTGTATCTTTTGTAACCAATTGTCTTAAGTACATTTGAAGCTGAGAAGAACATTCAACTGATAAAGACCAAGATGATCACTGCTTTTGGGCTATCACTGATTTTGACAAGGTTTTCCAGTTCATTGTGATGCCTCACACATTAATATAGGTATAACTGCACGATCACGTTCTATCATGTACTCCAAGGAGAAGCTAAAGAAATGCACGATCTTGATATTCTATGTATGGTGTAGATTTTTATGCCATCGTTCAAGCTTTGAAGTATTAAGGACGTTACCTTCTAGAGGAAATATATGCTAAATTCCGACCATGAAGCCTTGGAATACTTTAGTATCTTCCGAGTTTATCCACATGAGATCAATTATTTTAGAAGAAACCACAGACTTATGAGAATGACTATGGTCTCCTTGATTTCGTGAGGGACAATTGCACTAATGATCCGTATATTGGTTATTTTTGGTAGTCTTGTCACAGTCACTAACTGACAGTGCTACGTACGTTATCCACCAAAGTTTTTTGTTTGCAGCACGGGTTCATTTTGTGAGTCTAATTTGCGGGTGACACACTGGAGGTTTAGATGTTTACATTGGGGAAACCAAGACCTTAGAACTTGTAGAGGAGATTACTTTTTGGCCCAAGATGTGCTAAGAAGTAGTCCAATTTGGCACTCGTCAAACACATCAATCTTTCAGAGGTCATTATCAATATGGTTATGTACACCATGTTGAGCAAAGGAGGATATTACCATGAACTTTGTTGTAGGCTTGCTCAAGGCCTCTAGGAGGGTACATTATTTTTTTTTTAGTATTTAATGGATTTCCAAAGTGCCTCGTTTTATATTTTGTACAATAATAGTCAATGCACCTCATATAGCTGAGTTTTTCTTTAAGGGGTAATTTGTTTGCATGACATTCCTAGATCTTTTGCTTATGCTAAGGCATTATATTTTTAGGTTATCTGAGGATTTATGGAGTAAATTGAGAGCTAAAATTTAGTTCATAAGTGTTCACGTCCCTAGAGAAACACTCATAGTGAGGTGGTCAATCGCAACTTGGGTAACTTGTCAAGGTGTTAGCTGACATGCGATCTACATAATGGGACTTAGTACTATATCAATCCGAATTTGCATATGATAGTTCTCTAGGCCACTCTTTTCCTTACTGTGGTCTTCATAGTGCTGAAGCCAATTATATGGTTGAGCATATTCTGAACATTGGGCAAGAGGTGATCATGAAGCTTACTAGATGAGCACCGCAGAGAGCAGAGCTTTGTAGTTGGGGACTAGACAAAATTTTCAAGGGGAGCTTACGACAAGTAAAGTTCAAATATTCTTGCATCATTAAGAAATTGGGATTTGATGCCTATCTTCTTGACCTTTCCAAGGATGTGCTTTAGCAGATTCTCTTGTGTTCAATGTTGCCAATATGCACCGATTCCCTGGAATTATATCACCTAATAGAGATTTCTATCTTGCCCCACTTGGAAAACTGGATGATATCGATGATATGGTGGGACACTATGACCAACTAGATGAGACAAGTACTTCATCGATGGTTCCTAATGCGTTTTTGTGATGGACCTCAGACAAATTGCTTGTGGATGGATGACATTGTGCTGAGGCTACGATGATAATGTATTTTCATTTGAGGTATGTTGGACAGACCCGAAGTCTCCCCACCTTGGAGAACTAATATTGCTTTATCTTTTTCCCCAGTAGTTTGTTATTTTAGCCCACTTTGCGATTTTAGGATTTTGGTTAACTTATTGTTGTGTAGTTATTTTTTTTACCTTCCAAAGTCTATCTGCAAGCATAACTTGGCCTTTTATTTTGAAAGATGAGCATTGTGGTAGCCTGTGGTGCGGGGATTGTTCGCACCTAAATTTCTTTGTTATTTACTACTGCGATCGTCTTATTAAATTTTGAATTTGATAGTATGGCATGCCTACATGTTCTCTGTTAATATTTGAAGCAAAGGCTATTGTCGCCTTGTGAAAGCCTATTATATAGCGCTGTTGAAATTGATTGTTGAATCTGAAATTACTGTTAGTTATCTTGTTCTCTGCTTATAATATCTGTTAGAAATATTTTGGGCTTAATATTGGGCAAGCATTACATATTAGTTAGCGGCATCGCATCATTGTCTGCATCAATATATATTTCAATAATAGAAAAAACCTCATAAAAAACTACTAAAATGAAAATTTAATGCATACTGAATCGCAACCGTTAGCTACACCCAGCCCGATCGGTGAATCGCACACAGCCCTAAATGGCATAGAAAAGAATGAATATGTTTCAATTTTGGATTCAATCTATCTGAAACCTCATAGGTTCAGATAGGTTAAAGCCAAAACTGAATCATAACCGTCCGTTACAACTAGCCTGACAAGCGAATCACATGACCCAGCCCTATATCGAACAACCCGTCAACTCGCCGTCCGGCAAGTGTCTGACGAGTGTCCGGCGAGTGTCGGTGTCCGACATGGGTACAGCCGTACAGGGGCCTGGGAAAGTGTTCGTGCTTCTTAGGTCAACGAGGAGCAAGGTTGTCAGGACCGGGATTCCACGAAGGATCTGTAGGGGTGTCTGTAGGGTCCAATCGTAGGATAACAAGTTAAACCTTCATAGTTCTTACCCTTTCAAAAGTACTAAATATGTTTCCCAAGTATCATAACCTAATATTGTCTAAGTCCTTTAAAACATTGAAGGGCTCATCAGCATCATCTTCACTAACTTCGTGTATATCCTCAACCTCTGGCTCTGGTGTCTTAGCATGTTCAACAGATGACGCCCCCAATTCAGCTCTTTTCCTCAAAATCGGGTCAAAAAAATACAAAAAAAACTCGAATTAAATAAATACATAAATAAATCTTAAAAATTAACTTCAAATGATTTCTATTGATTCTTCCTCATCTTCATCCACATCATATTGAACGTACTTGAGAATCTACTCAGAATTGTGGGAGTCAACTTAAAAATCGTAGGATCGTAGGAGTCTACTTAGGATTGTTGGAGTTTAATTAGGATTCTTCTGGCTTGGGAGTCTGCAATACACTTTGGATCATTTTTTGATCATATGGATTGTGAATCATAGGATCGTAAGATCTAGATCGGGATTTTGATAACCATGGCGAGGAGTCGCTTTCCCCGTCTCCCTTCCATATGACTCGGCCCCAGGCTCTCAACGGCTCCTTTAGAGTCAGTTTTCTCTCCTATTATTTGGAGTTAGGGATCCTATGCGCGACACTGTCAACTTCTACGGTGTGGGATTGGTTTCCATACATGAGCGAAGGAACCTAGTTGAAAGAAACCTATCCACACCGTTGAATGGAAATCGCCGTGCATTGGAGCCCCGACTCCAAATAAACAGATCCGAACCCGTATGGCCACCTATCCGAACCAATCCTAGTTGAAAGAAAACGATGTTATAAACCAATTGAAGGGACAACATTATTCTAAGGGGCAACACCGTATGGCCACCTATCCGAACCTAGTTGAAAGAAATGATTTTTTTTTTTCAAGTTGACAAAAATAACATCGTTCAATTTGTAGGGGTAAATTTGTACTTTCTGATGGAGTTCAGCTATCATGCCATTGTTAGTAGCCTTGTTTGCATATCTTATCTAGATCAACATGTTAAGTTTTTCCAACTTGACCCAGTTAAAGCTGATCCTACCTGTTCTTGATTGAGTCTTGTTTGTGCCAAAATTTAAACCGGGATTTACAATTATGATTGGCCTTGGTTGAAAAAATAGTTTGACATGTACTGGAACATCAAACCTAGTTTAAAGCCCAAAATTATTGGTATTTGCCTGACTAGCAGGAAACGTTTCTAACTAAGTTGCATTTGAGACATGAATTTAGGTCTGTTATCTAATAGAGTTACAGGACCAAACCCTGAGTTGAATCCATGACCCCATCTCTGTGTGTGTGCGTGTGCTCGCACGCATGATGCGGGTCTAAGTGGTTGTACCATGTGTGATGGGTCTTCCCTTTAGGACTGCTTTTGATGTAGAAGTCATTTTAATCATGTTGGAAGTTGAAATTGACAGTACTATTCTTTCAACATCCTCCGTCTAAGCTTTTATCTCCATGTTATAGTAATGAATTAAAGAATAAAACTATCATATGTGCATTGAGGAGCTCCTAACATAGTAAGGGCCAAACGAATGTTTCAAGAATTAATTGGGGGAAAAGTACAATATCAACAATTAGGAAAGTATATTCCCAGCCCTAAGTTCCATCTGAGCTGAATATGAGATGAGTAATAATGTTCCTATAGATTCCATGTTATTTGTGATTGCTTCGATTATCCTCCTCTTTCCAGACACGGTTATCGACTTCGGAGCAGCCCACCTAAGGCTCAACATCTTACACTTAACACGAAAAATATCTAACATTTCCCATATTTTATCTTCAGTGATCATCCTTAAATTTCACAAATGATATTTTTTTTGTAGCCGGTAACCACATGAACTCATGAGCTTTGGGTAGAACTATATGATTCCAAGCAAACTTGCAGTTATAAAATCACAAAACAGCCAATACTCTGTCACATATATGCTGATCATTTTATTACATGAGATACCTACAGCTTGTCTACCAACTGTTTACTACAAATGTGGAGCCGAGGGATGAAGAAGTAAAAATTGTAATGCAAATGGCAGAGGAAGCAATCCGTGCTCAAGAAAGGGACCCATACAATGCATTCGCAAATCGTGTTCGGGAGCTAAACTATGGGGATTCCTACTTTTTTCGGGTATACTTGTCCTTATTATTAATTTTAGCTAGCTTTTACCATTTCATTTCTATCCAGATTCCAATTTCCAATTGCTTCTCTTGGTGCAGCCGATTCGAATTGGTGACCTGAAAAAGGTGGATCCTATAAGAGCATGTGAATATTTCAATGATTGTTTTAAGGACCCTTCGACTTTTACTGTTGTAATAGTTGGGAATATCAATCCCGCTGTATCAGTTCCTCTAATTTTGCAATACTTGGTATGATTTACCTCTATTATGCCCATTTGGCTTAACATATCCTATATATAAGCTGAAATTATTAATACCTTTTCATGTAGGGTGGAATACCAATGCCCTCTGAGCCCGTTTTACATTTCAATCGTGATGACTTAAAAGGATTGCCGTTCAAGTTTCCTGCAACAATTATTAGGTGAATACTCTACTAGTTTGAAGCAAAACATGGAATTCCTAATTTCATGTTTGCCCATGTGTGTTTGCCTGTGCTCATGCTTTCATTTCATGCGTCTTTCTTTGTTTCTATTGTTCTTTTTTTTCCCCTTAATTCACTTGTATTGGAAGCCTGGAATCCTCTTTATGAAATGGATATCGTTTGTGTAGAGAAGTTGTGCGAAGCCCTATGGTGGAAGCACAGTGCTCTGTCCAGCTAGCCTTTCCAGTGGTGCTGAAGAATACATCTATGGTGCGAAAATGAAATTGTCAGATGCAATGTGCATAATTTGATATATAAGCTTTATCACATTGATAAACTGTCTTTTTTTCCTGTGTTTCAACTGCAAGATGGAAGAGATTCATTTCATTGGATTTTTGAGTAAACTTCTGGAGACAAGAATTATGCAAGTTCTTCGCTTCAAACATGGGCAGGTTTGTCCTCATACATTCCACTTGTTCCTTCTGTCAAACATGTTTCCATCAAGCAAGTCATGAATTGCAAATTTTCATGCCCTTTTATCTTTTTTTTTTTTTTCCTTTTGTTTTGTGTGTAACCTTTTTCAATTGTGTGAATGGTTCAGATATACTCAGTGGGTGTTTCTGTCTTCCTCGGTGGTAATAAACCTTCAAGAACTGGAGATGTCCGTGGTGACATAAGTGTAAATTTTTCATGCGATCCAGAGATCTCTTCTAAGCTTGTATGCCTTTTTTCGATATTTGAATCCTTTTTTGTAGATATTTATCTTTCGGGAATTTTGCCGTACATAGGTTTCCTGTGCAGTTTGTTTTGATGCACAAATAACTTTTCAGGTAGATCTTGCGTTGGAAGAGATAATGTTTATTCAAGATCAAGGCCCATTAGATCAGGATATCTCAACTATCATTGAAATAGAACAACGAGCCCATGAAAATGGATTGCAGGTCAGTCTTATTACTACTCAAGTGAAATTATTTTGTCAATTATTCACATTTTGGAGGTCCTGCAGGAGAATTACTACTGGCTCGATCGAATTTTGCGCAGCTACCAGTCACGAGCCTATTTTGGAGATGTCAGTGCCTCATATGAGGTATGCACATGTGCTTGCATCATTCTGCAGTATATAACATTGTCATCGGACAACATAAGTGGTAGCCGGTAGGCTTTTATAAGTAAACTCCATTAAATGTTATAGGAACCTGAAAGAGGCCAGGCTCCAATATGAACTATCAATGCAGGATGAGTGTAGCAAAACATTCTACTGAGATTTAGGCTTTTGAAATTTAAGCTGGTAGTCTGAAATCACAGGTTGCTCAATCTAATTCTGTTGGCCTCAAAACATACTTTTGGAATGAAGTAAAATTAGATGAATTCAAAATTTGATTGGAAAAGTACTTGGATTTCTAAAGCGTTAATGTATTTCTTCATTCTGTTGGGATTGTAGCTGCATGCATTAATTTAGGTTAAAGTGAGTTAAGGTCCTTAAGGATTTAAATATAAAGAGGGAGATCCTATGTGCGATGAAGGGTATATCATGTACTCTAGGAACAATCAAAATTTTGGATTGAGTGGAATGTGAATTGACTAAAATTAGGAATATATTAGGGGGAAAAGGAACTACATTAGCTTAGGAGTGATGAGGCCTTGTCACTTTATTAGCTTAGGAGTCAATCCACCTTGGGTGCCTAGCAGAGTTGATTCTGCGAGGGCTAGAAAGATCACCACTTTCTAATTATGAAGGTGCACCATGGAAGAATAGCAAATCACTCTGTTCTTTCATGAATAAGTTCATTGACTCCTTTATGGCTGGGTTTGGCTAAGAAGGAGCAAGCTGCACTACTCGTATTTTAGCGGGAGCAGGGCTTGTTTTTTAGGTTTGGCTGAGCAAATAGTGGGAGTAGGATGCGTATTTTGACAATTGCGGCCGACCGTACTGCTGAGAAAAGATGCTATTGGGGATCTTGATACAAGAGGCACCAGGCGGGAGTGGGCCACATATGTGGCGCCTCCATAGATATATAGACAAAACTTCCGAGCTATGCTAACTCAATTCTATTAGAACTTAAATTTTCCTAACATAAGAAAATACGAAACTAGGGGATATTTTCAACTTTATATAGGCTCCTCATCTGACAATAACTCAAGGACTTGTCTAAATTTCTAATGCCTACTCCCTTAAAATGGACCCTAAAAATAAAACAAGAAATAATAAAATTAAAAAGAAATGGATCAAATAACCTGAATGCTCTAACTAAACGCAAGGGATCTAGAAAGTAATCATATTACAAAAATCTTACTATTTTATATAGAAAACCTTTGTTAGAGATACTGGTATGTATTACTATATAACATGGTATCAGAAGATGATTCCTTCTTACCCAAAATCCTAGCTCCTCTCTCTCTCTCTCTCCTAGGGATATTGGTAAATAACATGGTATCAGAGCCGTGATCAACGGGCCCTCCGATCTCCGATCAACGTCGCACCTCCTCGATCGACCGCCTCCTTGAGATTCTGTGGTTGCTTCGAGATTTTCCTCTCGACTGCTCGGAGATTTTTTTGGCTGCTCAGAGATGTATCAAAGCCGTGATCAACGGCCCCTTTGATCTATGTCGCACCTCCTCGATCACCCTCCGATCGACACCACTCCTTCCCGAGCACCCAACGTTGCTTCGAGATCTTCCTCTCGGCTGCTCAGAGATCCTATCTCCCTCATGCCTGAGGTCCTCTCAGCTTCTCAGGTCCTCTCAGCTTCTCAAGATCCAGTGGCCAGTCTATCTCTTTGTGCTTCGACCATATACGTCGACTGGTCGTGAGATACCGTCGACAAGATCCGTCGAGATCTGCCTCGCTCTGCTCGCGATCGGTCACGACTGAAGGCTGAAGCATCTGTCCCCGGTTGCAGACGCGATTATCTGGCTTCTCTTCAAATCAGGCACCGACTGAAGGATGCAACACCTCTTCCCCTCCCTGCTGCTGACACGATCCACCAACCTCTCCTCTCGAGATTCAACACCTCTTCACTCCTGCTGCGATCCTCCTCTACCCCTTCCTGCTATAGTGGCACTCCTTTCGAGATCGACTACATGTAGTATGTCTCCTCTTCAGATCAGGCACCGACTAAAGCCTCTTGCTTTTTTGACACCAGGCTGGAGCATCGATTTTGGTACCTTGCATCTAGTGCACCCCTTAAACTAGACTTGGGCATATCTTCATTCTCTTGTACTGAGGGCACCCCGTGTATATTGAAGCTCCAAATTTTGGCACCATCGGCCCACCAGTGTCAGCTACCCAGCCCACCTACATGGCACCTAACTGCATCTAGAGCACACCCTTTTATCGAGCACTCTTGTGCAACACTATTGCTCCTCTTCTTCGTGCTACGACCTCTATTATCTACGCTGCTCGCCGGTCGACCGCGGATATGCTGTCACGCTGTTTGCGATCTCCACTCGTGCCTCGCCTCATAGATCACCACTTGCACCGTATGCGACCTTCGATTGCTCCTCGTGTCAGAGATCATTGCTAGATCCTCCGCATGGGTGTTAGGGGTCATGTCACTTCGCTACTCCACCTTTATCTCTCTCGGATTTGCATGATGATGTCGCTAGGTGCTCCAGCGACTCAGGGCACCGCAACTCCCCTTGCTAAGGGCACTCCAACTTCCCTTTCGCGGCTGCTCGCTGCATCCTTCCACCCCTCCTATTTGAGGGCGTTCTAGGCCCTGTCCTTTCGACTTGTCTTGTTGGTGCAGCCTGTATCTCTGCGGTTTCTCCTGGCACTGCAAGCACTACAGCTACCTCTCCCGATTGATTTTAGTTTCTCTAACAGTAAATTGCCCAGATCTAACTTCGCATTGATAGCCCAACTCCAGCTTCACATTGACCACCAGTCTGCCTCTACCTCTGTCGGTACCTCCATGGACTCTGCTCTCTCTGTCAGGCGATGTACCTCTACCATCTGGATCCTGGACTCCGGAGTCTCATAGCACGACACTCGACGATTCTGTGCTCATCGCTTGCTAGGTTACATCGCACGTCCCACCGATCCAGACTGCTGATGGTTCTCTCCTAGCCATCACTACTACCTCGGATCCATCACTAGTTCGGGGCTTACGCACCACGGCTGCTTGCCACGTCCTTTCGCCCCTCTGCTTTAAGGGTGTTCTCAGTCCTGTCCCTCCGCCTCGTCTTACCGATGCGGTCTGTGCCTCTGCGGTTTCTCCTGACACTACAGGCACTATAGCTGCCTCTCCCTATCGATTTCAGCTTCTCCAGCAGCAGATCGCCTAGCTCTAGCTTCGTATTGATCTCCCAGTTCTAGCTTCATATTGACCAGCAGTCTGCCTCCACCTCTGTCAGTACCTCCAATGCCTCTGTTCTCTCTACCAGGCGATGTACCTTTACCACTTGGATCCTGGACTCCGGGGCCTCGCACCATATGACACCCAACGATTTTGTGCTCACCACCTGTCAGGCTACACCGCATGTCCCATCGATTCAGACTGCTGATGGTTCTCTCCTGGCCATCACTACTGCATCGAATTCTACATGGTGCCTCTCTTTTCCCTTTGTGCTCCACATTCCTCAGCTTTACATGAACTTTATTTTTATTAGTAGCATGTGTAATTCTAGATACAGAGTTACTTTTGACTCATCTTCTTGTGTTTTGCAAGACCTTCATACTAGTAAGGTGATCGACTCGGGTCGCAGAGAAACCAGGTTATACCACTTTGAGTACCTTCACATTCCCACTCCTTTTGGATTTTGTGGGGCTTTCACTTCTGGTGCCGAACTGTGGCATCGACGATTGAGTCATATCTGAGCTTAGGCATCGGAGACTTTCAGTTCGAAGCTCTCAGTCGAAGTCCTTTCTCTACTCTATCTGCTTGTTCAGGTTGTAAGTTCGCCAAGCATGCGACTCTTCCTTTCTCTTCTAGTCTTACTCGCAATAGTAGCCCCTTTGACCTGGTCCACTCTAATATATGGGGTCCATCAGCTCTTTCTTCGATGTGTTGGTATCGCTACTATATCTTTTTTGTCAATGACTTCACCATGTACACCTGGGTTTTTCCTCCAATACCGCTATGAGGTTCTCCAGATACCAGATCTTTGCCTCGATGGTTCACATGCAGTTTGGTTGTCGCATCAAGACCTTTCAGTTTGATTGCGCCCTCGAGTACATTTTCGTTGCTATGCGGACCCTTCTTCAGTCCCACGAGACCCTCTTCCAACACTCCTACCCTCACACTCACTAGCAGAACAGAGTAGCCAAGAAGAAGCACCTCCATATCCTTGAACCACACATGCTCTTCTTCTCTATGCCTTCATTCCTCGTACCTTCTGGACTGAGATTGCCTTGACCTCAGTCAACCTCATCAGAGCATCACCCATTCGTCTGTTCTCCTGGGTGGTGTGTCCCCTCACAAGCATCTTTTCTCCTCTCCTCCTGACTACTGCTTCGTACCGTTGGTGCACCTGTTTTGTCTTTCTACCCCACGAGCACACAAAGTTATTCAAAAGGGCAGTTAAGTACATCCTCTTAGGGATTAGGGTCGAGTACAAGGGTTATCATTGCTATAACCCTTTGACTCGTCGTCTTCACATCTCCAGACACTTCTCCTTTGTTGACGATGCCCCTTATTGCTCCTCCACGACTCAGGACCTCACCTTTCTGGAGACTTCTACCACTATGTCTTCGACTCTTGAGCCTCTTCAATCTTTTTTTTTGCGCACCTCTGTCACTCCCCATGTTTATGGGGGGTGCTTCCGGGGATTCTTCTACTCCTTTTGTGTCGTCCTCCCTCGCTGGGTTGTGAACCCTTTTTTAGGTCTTCACTTGGCACGCTTCTAGCCCTTTATTATCCTCCCCTTCCATGCAAGTTGGTTCCTCTGATACTCCTCTTGACACCTTTGGTACTCTGTCTACTTCGCCCTGCCAATCTTCGCTGGTCGAGAATTCTCATTCATCGTCCCGCTATCCTTAGCGCGAGTACCGTCCACCTGATCGCTTTAGCTTTGCATCTGAGTTGCCTGACCGTCTTGACTTTGCCACCGTTAACTCCTACTCACCCAGTTCACCACCTTTCTTACTGCCCTTTACTTTGGCCAGGAGCCTCAGTCCTACCATAATACTGTTTAGTCCCCTCAGTGACGGGCCTAACAGTAGACCTTGGCAAAGAAGTTTCAGGTCTTCGAGGAGAATCAGATTTGGGACCTCGTCCCACTCCCTGCTGGTGTTGAGCCCATCAGCTGCAGATGTGTCTACAAGGTCAAGCGACGATCTGATGAATCCAATGAGAAGCACAAGGATCAGTTGGTGGGTCGTGACTTTACTCAAAAGTACGGGATAGACTACGAGATCTTCGCACCTGTGGCTCGGATGATCACAATCTGTGTCCTCCTAGCGGCTTTGCTATCAAAATTGGAACTAGTCGGCAACTAGTCTCTAGGCGGCATTTTGTCGACCGACTAATCTAGATTCCTTTACAGGTAGGCGGAACCCCAACTAGACCCAACTAGGCCCTGACTAGACCCGACTGGGACTAATCGAGATTTTTTTGCAAGGTACACGTTCAGCCTTGAGTTTTTGCAAGCAATTTTTTTTTGGAAGGAGTCTCTGCAAGCAATTTTCTTTGAAATTTTTTTGCATTGCCTAGAAGGCTTGAGTCGCAACTATGCCTCTTCCCCATAATCATCTGTTAAGGACCTGAGAATCTGAGATAAAAATATAGAAAAATAATTATTGATTATTTGTTGATATCCATATAACCTTATAATCAAAATTAGGGTTGTTCACAGATTAAACACTAACAAACAAATATTGTGATGAATTCTTAGTTCTGAGTCTTCTGATATGGGCATGAAACTAATACAACTATGTTCTGTTAATTACGTATTTATACCCATGTTGTGAAGTGTGAAGACATGCATTGTTATTGACCGACTAATATCATATACTTATTGACATTTATGTTAGCTCATATATCATATATGTTTAGGGAGGGGGGAAGGGTTAGAATAAGTTTTGGCCGACTAGGCCGGTATTTAGTCCCGACTAGGCCGGTATTTAGTCCTGACTAGTCCTAGTCGGCCCTTGGCTTACTAGGAGCCGACTACCGACTTTGATTGCATAGCCTGGCAGTTGCAGTTGTCCGCAGTTGACCTCTTTTCCAGTTGGACGTAAAGAATTCTTTTCTTCATAGTGACTTTTTTTTCCAGAGGTTGTCTACATGCAGCCTCTTCCTGGCTTGCGCACTCTCCCTCAGCATATATGTTGTCTTCGCCGAGTCATCTATAGGCTCAAGCATGCCTCTCGTGTCTGGTTTGAGTGCTTAGACCGGCGGTCATCGATGTCGTTTTCGTTGAGAGCTCGCAGGACCACTCTCTGTTTGTGCTGTCCTCACGTCAGAGTCGGGTGATTCTCCTGTTGTACGTTGATGCCATGATTATCACAAGTTCTCATGTTATACATTGATGACATGATTATCACAGGTAATGACTCCGTTGGGATCACATCTATTCAACAGCGCCTCCGACGCCAGTTCCAGATGAAGAACTTGGGCCCTCTTCACTGCTTCCTTGTGCTTGAGATTGCCCATTGTGAGCGAAGGATTTTGCTTTCCCAGCAGTACATCGCTGACATCCTCAGTCGAGCTGCTCTTTCCGTTGATCGCTCCGCTAACACTCCACTCGAGTTTCACGTAAAGCTCCGACCTACAAACGACGAGCCTCTCTCAGACCCTATTCGGTGCAGACAGATCGTTTGTCAGTTGGTCTACCTTTGCATCACCAGGGCTATATTGCCAATGCAGTCAGCATTGTCAGCCAATTCGTTAAGATTCCTCGCTCCGCTCATTAAGCTGCAATCCTGCGGCTTCTTCAGTACCTTCGAGGTACCATTACCCGGTCTCTCTTCCTGTTCTCGACTTCACCTCTGTTCCTACGCACTTACTTTGATCTATGCAGTCAAAGGGACTAGGCGCACCTATGCGCTCCATATGAGCCCAACGCCTAGGGATTTTTCCTCTTTTAAAGGGGTTTTGACACATCAACATGTGCCTAGGGGTTTTGTGTGGTTTTTAAGGGTTTTAACAACTTAACTCATCAAATAACTCATAATTTAAAAACACTTATAAATTCATGATAACTGATAAAATGATTAGTTTAATAAGCCAATTCGTTTAATAAGTCATAATGTAATAAATCCAATTACATCACTCTCCAACATTAACATCCTTGTCATCTCCGAGCAAATCATTTCTGTCATTTGATCCTCTGTCTTCTTCTTCCCTAGGAATCTTCTCAACATTAGCAGCAAATTCCTCTTCCTCTTCAATGCCTTATCATTAAAAAGAAAAATGTGCGATGTATGTCAGGTCTTTGATTTCTTCTCCTTGTATTTGGCCCTATTGCATCATTAATTCACATTACTTCTACAACTTGTTGCCAAGTAAGATCATCTCCTTCACAATCAAATTCTACAAGTTCTTCAGTTGGAACAATGCAATCGTCATTTTCATCCACATCTCTGAAAATGATTGGATCCTTATCGGCATTGGTTCCACTTGCCATCCTTTCTTTAAATCTGTGGTCCAACTTGTATACTGAATGAAAACAAGATCATTCGAAAAAAAAAATTATGTAAAAGGCAATTTTGCTTCTTCGAATGTAACTAAAAAATGGAAAAGAAAGGAGAATGTGCCTAGGCACGCCTCCTAACTGACCGAAGGCGCAAAAGGTGTTCACAAAAGCGCGTCTAGGCCTAGGCGCCTACCATGCCTAAGCAAGGTGGCCCAAGTGTGCCTAGTGCTTAGGCAGTAGGTGCTCGCCTAGACGTGCTTTTAACTACATAGACTTTGATGCTGATTGGGCTGAGGATCCGACTTCTCGCCGCTCAACTACTGACTACTGCTTGCTTCTTAGAAACTCATCTCATGGTGTAGCAAAAAACATGAGGTTGCCTCTCTCCAGTACCTAGGTAAAGTTTTGAGCCATGACCTCTACCACCAAGGAAATAATTTACCTGCGAGCTATGGCGTATCCTTGGGGATCTAGGAGTTGAACTCTAAGCCTACAACTTTTCACTGCGATAACCGGAGTGCCATACAGATTGCTAGTAACTCGATTTTCCACGAGCAGACGAAGCACGTCAAGCTCGATTGCTACTTCTCTCAAGACTTAAGAGCAGTACGAAGCCCAAACTATCTCTCTTCTTTATGTTTTCTATGGAGTGCAGATCATTGACTTTTTTACGATGTTGCACCCAGCTCCGCACTTCCAATCCCTACTTAGCAAGCTCATGGTGCATGATCCACCTTGAATTTGAGGAGGGGTGTTAGAGATACTTGTATGCATAGTTACCAAGTCGGAAAACGGGAAAAAAAAACGGCAAAGGAAAAAATCGGAAAGATACGATGAAAACGGGAAAAACGGAAAAAAAAAACGTGAAAACATCGAAAAATACAAAAAAATCTTAAAAATTATACCAAGTATGTATATATGTCATTTTCCAACATTAAGTAATCAAAAGTTCAAAACATATAGCATATGCGTTTATTAAGCACGAATAAAATAAAACCCGAACCCAATTTAAACCCAGACCAAACCCGATGTGTTTTATACGTGTTTTATACGCGTTTTTTTCGTTTTAAACACGTATAAAACACGTACGTAAGTTTTTTTCAAAAAAACGAGTTTTTTTCCTGTTTAATACGTCTTCGGATCGATACGCGTTCTATACGTGTTTTTTTTCAAAAAAACGCCCGATTTGGTAACTATGCTTGTATGTATTAGAGATACTTGTATGTTATAGATATTGGGTCATTGCCCTAATAAGAAGATGATTCATTTTCCCCCAAAACTCTCTCTCTCTCTCTCTCTCTCTCTCTCTCTCTCTCTCTCTCTCTCTCTCTCTCTCTCTCTCTCTCTCTCTCCTGGGTCATTGGTAACAACCTTATTTGAGTAGGAATCTTAAATAACCATGGGATAAAACAATAGAGAGGCAGAGGGGTTGGAAAGAGGAGCAATAGTTTCGGATCGGTGCGGATTTAATTCATTCTGATTCATTGTGTTTTTATGAAGTCAGATTGGATTGGTGGGTTTAAGTGAAACAGATCAAATCCGTTAAAGTGAAAGGGTAACTCTGTAATTATATAGGGATAGGTTCTGCATCTTTAGGGTTTATGCGGAAGGGCTGTTGGGAAAGACGTAAAGGCAGTAGTGGCTTCGAACTTGCGATGGGATCCGGTCGGCATCGATGTCTGCAAACAGTGATGACTGGTGGTTGACTGCCCCTCCTCTTTCCTTTTTCTTCTGTATTTTTTATATGATTGCTGTGGGGCTTGCTTGCTAAGCCACAAAGAGGGGGTTGGACCAATGTTACACTTGACAATTGGAAGTGCTATGAGTGGTTATCCTTGCCCTGGTAACAGTTTAATGATATCAGATAGAATGGAACTTTAATAGTGCTTGAGAAGAAAATTTAAAGAAAAAAGATTGGTCCAAGACAAAGACCGCGTTTTGCTAACTATTACAAAGATAGAGCTGCTCGCTTTAATAGCCTTACTAATGGAACTGAATCGTCAACATATAACGGAGGCAATAATCAGTATTGATTGCCTTGTAGTGGTTAATCTGTTGCATTGTGCTCCACATTGAACGAGGATCTATTTCTGGGTGCGTTGGTTTGCAGACTCCTGCGGGAATCTCAAAAACTCAATCTTCATAAAGTTGTCACTTGTCAGGTGGGGTAATTCTTGTGTGGACTGGTTGACCATGATGGCTAGAATTTTTGCTACAGGTAACTACTGGGAGAATGTATGTGCTAAGCATCTGTGAAATGTACCGGAAAAAAAAAAGTTTTTACTATTGTGAAGGCCATGGATAGGATATAGAACTGAGCACCATGGCTAGAAACTATTAATGAAGTATCTGCTTTTTTTTTCCCTTGATGAGGGTAACTTCTCTGTCTTCCACAATCACGTTACAGTAGAACTCACCTTATGCTCAGCCTGTTTTATGTAATGCTATCAGCAATATAGATCCATGGTTGGCTGTTAGGAAATTTAAGTGATCAAATTTCTTGAGTCAGCTTGCTCCTGCATAGACTTTTTCACTTGGTCCGTGCAAGTAAAGATTGCAGCCACAGTAGATCTTCGACTCAATCTGTATGATGTTTCCATTATGAGCAGTTGAGCACTAATCACCCCACCAAACCATCACCTCCCTGGTTACTTAGTTAACAAATATTGGAGTCAATTTCAGTATATTCCGAGTATTTTTTTTCTGTGAAGCAGAAAGATGGCCATACCTGAAATATGGATTAAAATTTCCACATGTTGTATTAATGCTGGTGATAGAAATTTATTGTTGCTATATGATTATTAGCTTGGCCTCAGCTTGAAGCTCTTTTGGGTAACAAAAAATATCAAGCTTTTCTTTCGACTTTGATAATATGGGGTTGGGTAGGGTGGTGGGGTGTGGGTGGGTTTGTGTGTGTGCGTGCTTTTTTTTTTTGGTGGGGGGGAGGTATTTTTTTCTCTCTTATGCTTAATGACATTATATATCATGTTTTTTCATCTTCCAATTAAAGTTTAACCTTTTTGTTTCTTCTTTTTTTTTTTGTGCAGCTTCAAGATGAAGGACGTACAAAAGTTAAACAATCTTTGACACCATTGACCATGCAATTGGCATTACAAAGAATATTACCTTTTCCATGCAACAAGCAATATACTGTAGTCATTCTTATGCCTCAACATTCTCACTTAAGGTTTCTAAAATCATTGATTTTACCAAGATCCAGTGGATTTAGCAGAGATGCAAAGGTCAGATGTTGATCACTTTGTTCGCGAGTTATTTTCCTTCCATTGCACTGATGGTAATAGCACATGCACACTTCACACATCTACATGTATACATACAATGATACACATGCACACAAAAACATGCACTACACACAAAAACATGCACCCCTTTTGCAATATCTAACATTTTCCTTAACTGAATTTTCAGTCATCATTTACACAACTGGTAGTTTCTCATAGCGTCACATATAAGTGTTATTATGGCATTTGGTTGTAGACACCAGAAAATAATGCATATAATCGACTTTATCTTCATCTTCAGAATTACTGTGTAGAAATTTAATTGCACTGATAGAAGCAGAAGAATATATATGACTAATATGAAGGACAACTTACAAGATTCCACTTTGATGTAGGAGCATCCATAGGTCTCTTAAAATTCTTCAAAATTTGGTCCTAGTATTTAGTCGAAGGCCTATTAGGAGTCAAGATGAGTGTTATCGTTAATTTTATGATTCTTTGGTTTCTTTTGTAATTATTTGATTTTTACGGATTTTTTCTGAATTTTCTAGCACTTTAGGACTAAGTTGTAAATTCAATTGACAGGTCTTTTTTGTCAAGTGCTAAATATGGCAGGTATGGAAAGATAAGGATTAGCCATTCAAATATGCATTTAATGAAGTCTAAATAATTTTAAATCAGGAAAAATGAAAAGGCTCTCAATACCACGGGAAAGATTGAAGCGTCTCTCTCTCTCTTTCTCTCTCTCTCTCTCTCTCTCTCTCTCTCTCTCTCTCTCTCTCTTTCTAGCCACACCCACGGGTGAGAGTACAAACTCCTCCTAGCTGTGGAGAGGCCTTCCCCTCTCACGAAAATCCTTTTTGTAGGCAAGCCATCGTCCTTTTAAGCCAGGTTTTTGGTGGTTTACTGTTACGGTTGCATCTTTCCCTTATTACAACAATAAATATAAGAAAACAAGTAAGATGGGGTTGCTGTTGTTCGTGTGTTCCTTCTTCCCTTTCGTGTGTCCTTAGTCATCAAGAGAAAAGGTAAGAGCTTGATTGCTAGTACTTGTAAGCCATAATCTAGGAAGCACCAATACGGATACAGCGATACGTGGTTTTTTGAAAAACTAGGATACACGGTACGACAAGGATACGTTTGTAATATATATATATATATATATATATATATATATATATATATATATATATATATATATATATATATATAGTAATAATTAAATGTAATATTTTTTGTGCTAGAATATGGATAGTGAATAGTTTGAAAATTAAATATGATCATACTCATCATTCATTACATGATTTACATCCAATACAATCAAAAAATACAAAGCTAGTGTCACATTCATCCATTACAAAAAAAGTAACGCTAACAATATTATGCGAGTGTCACATTCATCGTCCATAACGCTAGCAAAAACCGCTAACATTCATCATCCATTACAAAATATAAAGTTAGTGCACATGCATCATCTAAAAAACAAAACATATCAATGATATAATAACGTATAGAATTTAAACCTATATCCGACGTTTCGGTCGAGTTTTGTTCGGGTTTGGGTCGGATTTTTGGATTTTGGACTACATTACCATCCATACGTATCCCGGCGTATCGGTCCCGTATCCCCGACGTATCGGTCCTGTATCCCCGACGTATCGACCACGTATCCTCGGCGTATCGGATGTTGTTTTCTTTTTTTTTTTTGAAACCCTGATACTTCCTAGTCGTATCGGATACATATCCCGCCGTATCGGGAAGTATTCGATACGGGTACACTTGTTTCGAAGTATCGGTGTATCCCCGGTCATAATCCCTTATCTTAGCTCATGAGGCATTGTTGCTCAATAGCCCGATCGTTTTCTACATTAATTGGCATCCCGGAATTAGCTTTGCTTTTGTTCTATGATGGAGAAGATTTTGAATCTATGTCGGGAAGGCACAGACAGATAACAATGGTACAATTGACCAGAGTTATAAGCTACCCTGAGGAGTCAAATCGAGATCCTCACCAGCGAGATGCAAGGAGACCGAGGTTGTCTTCTCAGATTCATCTACTTCTTTTCTTCGGATCAGCTGGAAGGAGAATCCAAGAATGAAGGTTAGATCCAAAATCCTTTACATGCTCTTAATCAACTTATACTAGGTGGGGTTGTGGATTGGTTAGTCCGAGCGTTGGAGTCTAGCCACCCGGACTGTAGATTGACGTGCCCGATTTCACTGGTCAAATGCATCCAGAAGACTGTCTAGTTTGGAAAATCTATCTAAATAATTACTTCGCGTGGAAGCCTCTTCAGAGCCACAAATGTTCTTTTTCATGAAGATGAAGATCAAGGGAAGTGCCCTAGCCTGGTGGAACAAAGTTGGAGAGCAACAGAAGCATCAAGGCAAACCGAGGGCTTCATCATGGGGACGCATTAAACAAAAGCTCTAAGCAGTTCTATCCGTTGGCTATTTGATGGTTTTATATGAAAATTTTCATGGATTAAGAAATGGCCCCAAAGAGCATGGAGGATGCCAATTGGTTATCAAATGAGTTAGGAGTCTTAAGTATCCATCTCTTGAGGGTTTGGATCACAACTCGGGATGAGCAGAGGAGTCGTCTCACATTTGGGTTGCAGTTGTATACTATCCAAAGACCGCCAACATCTACAAGCGTGCAATGAGTTGCACAAAATTCTCAATTTGATGGAGCATATAACTTCCAATACTTGACGACCAGGGGTGAACCCAGGAACTCCAAAATTTAAAACTTTGAGGGGGCCATTACTAAATAATTTTTAAAAAAATCAAAAGCCCTCTTGTTTTGCCCATGTTGGTGACATTTTAAATCGCAACATGGTGGCGATGACGTTGAGCACAAAGGCATGATGGAGAACGAGAGGACAACACTACTATCGTGCGGTACTTTAATTGATGAGAAGGAAATGGCTTATATGTTCTGTTGCAACGCTGGTTGAATCTTTCAGAAGTTGGCACTGGCAAAGAATGAAAAGAGGTTCCTTACGAGGATAGTGATGAAATTCTACTTAGCTTATTCCCGATCAAAGTGAGAGCTTTATGATCATACATGTGATTACTTCTCTAACACCCGAAGATCAGGTTATAGAAGATAGTCGGAATCCTCATAAAGAATTCCCATAGTTTGTGCCAAAAGAACTCTGTGAACTTCGGCGAGTGGACATTCGTATGGCTTGTGTCATAACCGCCGGCCGCCCTTCTTTCAAATTACCTTGTGGTGCCATGCTCTTCTTCAGGACTTCTCGGGCTTGTTTCTCTGCCACATGTCATTCTTATGTGTGTGGATTGGCTTGCTAAATGAGCCCGGATATTCGGACTTGCTACTTTTGGGAGGGTTAGTCCCTCCCCCACTGTATTCCTGGTTCCTTGATGATACGAGGTTTGCACGCCTACAGGATGCCAGCCTCAAAAAAAAAAAAAAAAAAAAACAAGCAAACAAAAAAGACAAACAAATCTTGTGAATGATCATATTTCACACATTTCTGAGGCAATGTGTCATGGTTTTGAAAAGAAAAAAAAAATTTCCGGATTGTTCCTCAGCCTGATACGTTTGTTTTTTCTCCTTCCAGATTATGGCTGGTGCAGCAGGTGCAGTGGTTTTAGCAGTCAGTTTATGGAGATACTCACGAAGTAGTCTGAGTTCTTAGGGGCTGCTGCTTTGGCAAATAGGCTTTCTGTAGATTGGAAGGAGCAAAAGGATTATCCCCAAGAAGGGAATTTCGTAAGGCAGAAGCATTTGTAGAATGGTGATCCTGTGGCCGTTGATCCGACCTAATTACCAGGAAGTAATATATGTGTTTGATTCGTCGCTCGTGCAGGGTGCCACCCTGTATACTCTGATCGATTGCGTAGCAGCCGTGTGCATCAAATTTTTTTCCCCAACTCGGGTACTTCTCTCTTTGATCAATGAATTCGGTTGCGGATTTCAAGAGCCTGAGAATTAATGTATTCTTTAACCGAGCTTGAAACCATTATATATATGGTTTTGGCAGAACCCATTATATTTCATACTGTTTGGCAGTGCACCTGTGCTAGTTGTTACACTGGGCGTAAATTTGGCGGCGGTGGTTTTAATTGATGGCCCCGTCAATGAATTTGCCGAAAACCAGCCAAATTTTTGCTCGGGTGGGTAAACGGCGGCATTGGCGAATTTGAAGGTTGGTTGGCTGTTTTTTTTTTTTTTCCAGGTAAAAAAGAAATGGTTGATGTATTATCTTTAGTTGTAGATATATACTTGACAAATGATTACATGTCGGTTTTGAAGTACTATATTGAATGTATTTCTTTTAGGGTAAATGACAAAAACCTTCCCTGAACTATACACCTCATTTCATATTGGTCCCTCAACTTTTTTTTTCAACAATTTGCTCCCAAACCTATGCATTTCATCTGCATTTAGCAATTGTCATCAACTTTTTATTCCAAAAATACCCTTATCAATTTTTATTTAGACTCAAAATTGTTTTAAAATATATAATTTATGCTTTCTACGATCAGGGTATTTCTGGAATAAAAGTTGATAGAGGGGCTAAAAGCAGATGGAGCATAGTTGAAGCAAATTGTTCTTTACTTTATTTTTTGATGAGGTGTATAGTTCAATTGAAGGGAGGTTTTTGTAATTTATCCATTATTTTGTGCTGGGGGGTTTTACTGCTTGCACCCCACAAATTACTAGAGCCCCTAAATATCGGATGTCCCCGAGACCAAGGCATATTGGCAAGGGCACCACCTCAGTTGTGTGGTGGTACTTGAAAAATAGCCAGAAAACACTGCCAATATTTTTTTTTGGTGGTATTGGAAAATATTGTCGTGCAAATATTAACAGCCTTTTTTTTTCAGATTAAGGCACGACTCTCTTCAAGATCGTGAAATTATGAAAATTTTCAGCTTTAATCAAGAAACCTTCAGAATGCTGCAATTTTGATCGTGTGGTAATATAAGCCATAATTTGATTGAATGCAAGTTAATTTGCATGTAAAATACACCAAACCTTTCAACAAGCCTAAAATTCAGGAAAGAAATACACACAAGGCATACATAAATACTAGAATAATCACACGGAAAAAAAAAAAAAAAAACTCAACCTCCAACATATTTCATAGAGAACAGAACTCCAACTATGCAAACCATATAGACCATGACTTCAATTATGCATGAGCCTTGGGGCTCTTGGCACTGGCTGTAGACCCATGCTCCCCGGTTTTCTGTCCCATTGACTTGGAAGCCATGCTCCCCAGCTTCTGGAGCTTCAGGTGCACCGAGTCGTAGAGGTTTCCGGTGCGGATACGGGACAGGTGAAAGCCGATCGCGTCCAGGTACCAACCGCTGCGTCCGCTGAACCCCACGATCATGCCCCCCTCCATCGGTAAGGTGAACGCTGTGCCCACTTCAGCTCCGAAAGGGCCGAAGGTCCTCTGGTTGCTCATGAACTTGAGCGACCGGATCACATGCGTACCGCCCTGTACCACAGGGGAGTAGTACCCACTTACAGTGGTCAAGAACTCTTCTGGGTATTGAAGTTTGACCTGTTGAGTAACAGAGAGAAGTAGGTGATATAAGACAGGTCATCATCCAAAGTCTTGTCCCATTGAAGAGTAGGTCAACTATGGAGCACAACTCTAATTACAAGGGCTCATTGAGATTGTAAAAAAAAAAAAAAATCACGAAGTATTACAAGGTATCGTGATATTTTGTGAAACATGTTATTTCGGTGTTTGGAGATAGAAAAAAGAAATATTTTGATTTTTTGTACCTTGGTGACAGTATGGATCTAAGAATTAAATGTTACACCAAGTAATATGGCTGCAAAGTTGGGCCACATCAAATTCAGCATACGAGTATCAAAGCCGTAGCAATTAATCCTTGAATGGAGATTATTGTGACGAGAAAGCATACTTGACTGGTGCGGCTGCCACCGCTTCCTCCATGCTTCTCGGCCAGAACTGGTCTTCCATGCTTGTCGTACTCGACCTGGATTGAGTCGATGCACTGCCCGTACGCCACAGTTATCTCCCGTACGCCGCTGTAGCTTCCATCATTCCAAGCACTCCCACCAACGCCTCCCCACGGCCCCACCTTTATCGCCTTGCTCGACCCAACAGCCTTCTTAGATTCCTACTTCAGAAACAACTTAAACACATCACTTCACCAAAATATTTATCGGAATAGAATTATAATAACAGAAAGATTTCGCAGAAGAGATCTTACCATCACTCCAAAGAAAGAAGCGCCGAATTTTCAGGCAGTCGCAGCAGTATGGTGCCTCTATGCCAATGGATAGAGAATGATGAGAACAACTTGGGGGCATATATAAATATGTTTATTGTGTGATTCTTTGTGTGTGGAATAAGTGCCAAACACTTTATTCTGTTTCTGACATCCAGTCGAAAAATATGCTATCCCCAATTAGAAAAGGGATGGGCATATTTGATATCTATGTTTCAGAATCTTTAGAGTAGTGCACTTCTACTCTGTTGATTGGGAGAGTGGATTTTTGCATGCAACACCTAACAAGTATTGATTTTACAAATAACCCCCTAAATTTTATAATTTTATGGATAACGCCCACACATATTCTGGCATTAAATAAAATCCCCCCACCGTTACCTTTTTGCCCTTGAGTTAAATGAATAGAACTTAAAAAGCGATGGAGAAAAAGGTAATTGTGGGGGATTTTATTAAATGCCACAATGTGTGAGGGGTTATTCATAAAACCTAAATGCGAGGGGGTATTTGTAATATTACTATTTGTTAGGCGCTAGATGAAAAAATCCCAAAAAACAATATTATCCAAAGCATTAGATAGGGCATCAATGAGTATTAACAATGAACTGAGCCTTAACTCAAGATGACAAACATGATGGTACAACATAAATAAAAGCTCACCGTAGATTTGATTCGATTTTAAAGAAGTTGGAAGTCTACTCTAACCAAAAAGCCTTCGGGTCGAAGCTTGCTCGATTCCCCATGTTGCATTGTAGCCTGGTGTCTGAATGCATGCTTGTTTCAAAGTGCATACATATGCATGAACCCCCCTTCGAGCATCTCCAAAGATGGAGCATTTCAATTTACAGTGATTTCGTCCAGAATCGTTTAAAGCACTCGGTTCCAACCTTTTCAATTACATGTCGCAAACATCATTCAAAAGCATCCATCAACATCGGTTACATAGCAGTAGATGAGTTCTGGCATCTCAAGGGGACAACCACTAATACTCTTGAAATATAATCACACGACATGCTTGAGATTCAACATACAATCCACTTAAAAACTTCACCTCAGATCGTAGAAAAGCTTAGCCTTCCTTTCATTCGCTACTCCTCCTTTTCTTCCATTTTCCCGGTTTGAGTCGGTACTACGAGCCCATCAAACCACCAATTGTTGGTAGCATCAGCTTCCATCCAACATTGCGTGAGTACGAGAGCTCTGTAGACAAGTTGTTGCACCCCTGTTCATTTCCATTGCCCTTTATCAAACCAGCAAACGCAGTGAACAGGTTGGATCCCTTCTCTATAGAGATGGCAGCTGGCTCTATAGCTGACCAACACGAAAACCAATGCCTTCAAGGATTGGCACACTAACAGCCCATTAAAAGCCATACTCTGTAGCGGTGTCAAAGTGAACCGGCCTCGTTCCACAGCCTGCCAAAGCATACAGGACCAAGGCACATAAAATGAATAAACTATACAGCTTACGGAAAGAAGCATGACATCATATCATAGAATAAAATTCGGATTTATGTCAGGAAGGTCCACAATGTAGGCTATTTTCTTGCTGAGACAACTGAGAGAAAGATTTAGAGATAAGAAAAAAAAAAAATCTAAATAGGGTTTTTATCGACTTAGAGAAAGCTTATGATAAATTAATACGATATGTGATTTGTAGACTTTAAGGAGGAAGGGGTGCCTCAAGGTTATATTGAAGGGATTGAAGACATACATGAGGGAGCAAGTACTAGTGTCAGAAGTAACATTGGCGACACCAGTAACTGTGGGACTCCAGGGTTTAACCTTAAGCCAATATATTTTTACTCGTCATTGATGAACTCTCTCTCTCTCTCTCTCTCTCTCTCACCTCCTCCCGCTACATGTAGGTTGCCGCCGACCTGACCCCCTGCTCTCTTTCCCCTGCCTTGCAGTCAACCCCGACCCCACTCGATCCCCTCCCTCCCTTTGCCTCCCGACCGACCCCGACCCAGCCTGAGCCCCTCCTCCCTTCCCTCTGCCTCGCGACCGACCCAACCCCCTGCTCTCTTTCCCTTACCTCGCAGTCAACCCCATCCCAATCTGATCCCCTCCTCCCTCTGCCTCGCGACCGACCCCGGCCCTACCTGAGCCCCTCCTCCCGTCTCTCTGCCTCGCGACCAACCCAACCCCCTGCTCTCTTTCCAGTTTGCATATGTAAACCTTTCTATTATTGTTTTTTTTTATATAGAATTATGAATTTATATATATACATACATATATAATATATTTTATATAGGTGGGCGTCCGCCTTTTTCTCCGGGCGCCCGCCTAGTCGTCCGCCTTCCGCCTTGAAACCACTTGACCACCCGCCTTCCGCCTTGAAACCACTTGACCGCCCACCTTTCGCCTTCCGTTTTTTAAAACATTGGAATGGAGAGACAGATACTATATCCAATAGGTTATCGCAAAAAAAAAGGTAATATATCCAATAGGATAAGTGGTTTGATGAAGTGGAGAGGGGCATCAGAAGTGCTATGTGATCGACACATGTCTTTAAGTCACAACAATAAGACCCACAATATTATATGGTTTAGAATGTTGACAAAGAGTGCTCAAGCTCATAAGATAGGCGTGGCAAAGATGAGGATGACGTGATGGATGTGCGAAAAAACTAGAAATGATAGAGTGGGGAATAAGTGTATTAGAGAAAGTGTTGGAGTGGCACCAATTGAGGACATGATAATTGAGTATGAATTAAGATGGTTTGGCCATGTACAACATAGAATAGAAGCGGTCCCGATAAGGAGAGAATCCCATATTAGTGTAGAAGGTCCAAGAAGGAGAAGAAGACCTAGAATAACATTGATGAAAACCGTTTTAAAAGACATGGAAAAACTTTCGTTGACAACATACATAGCCCTAAATAAAAATGAATGGTGAAGGATTCATAACCCCAAGAAGATGGGGCATGGCTTGATGGTTATGGTTTATGGTTATAGTAATGTTTTAAATAGCTATAGCAAGCGACGTAGAGTTCAACTTGAACATGGTGTGTGGTGTGAGCCCTGTTAATGTATATTGTAGGTTATACATATGAGTTAGGTGTACATGACTCATTCCCTATGCATGTCTGTGCCTATATATTCGTGGCTATTGTTCTAATAAGAATCATCCGTCATTTTCCCAAACCCTAATCGTCTCTCTTTCTCTCTCTCTCTCCCTCCTAGGGTTTCCGGTAACATGGTATCAGAGCGGGTCTAGTACCCTCGCTTGCTGTCCGCGACGAGTGACAAGTTTGACGACCCTCACCGCCCAGCCCCTCCCGTGACCGTCGCCTTTCGTGCCTAGCTCCCTCGTGCTCTCTGATCCGATCGCCACCCTGCGCTCTGCGCCTGCAACGACCAGACCGCCGCTCTGTGCTCTCTACTCGCCTGCGATCGGTCCTCCCGTGACCTCTGATCCGACCGCCTCCCTGCGCTTTGCGCCCGCGAAGAGCCCATCACCTCTCTACTCTGCGCCTGTGCAGATCCCGGCCCTCCATCTGCCGCCGCCCTTCGCTCTGCGCCCGCGACGAGCACAACGCCTCTTTGCCACCTGTGTGGCCTCTCATGCCCGCAAGTCTCCCGGGCCCTGCCTTTGTGCCTGAGCGGCCTCCCGTGTGACCTGCATCCACCGACATCCTATCTCAACCCACCGATCTAGAGCCTGCCGGCCTCTTGTGCCTCTTGAGCCGCCGGTCTTCTGTGCCTGTTTCGCCGGTTCTTGAGTATCGAGCTTGCACCGATTTCACCCATCGATGGCATCCGCTAATCAGTCCTCGACGACGACCCCGGTTCAGTTCTCGACGACGCCTCTTGAGCAGACAAGGGATTTCCTCCCTGTCTCGACATACTTTCCTTTGATCACGACAGCCGACTGGACTGTGTGGTCTGCCACCTTCCGGAGCGTCCCCACCTTCCGGAGCGTCCTGGATGGCTGAGCCCTGTATGGGCATCTTGACAGCTCTACACCTACTCCTGCTGATGCCTCTGGAGCAGGGTCTTCTGACACATGGAGCCTCTATGATTGTCGTGTCCAGGCGTTTCTTGTTGTTTCGGTTGACCGCTCGCTTCGAACTGACCTGGTCACCTTTGCTACTGCGGCAGAGCTCTGGGCTCATCTCACGGAACGTTTTGTGAAACAAAGCGGGGCCCGTGAGTATCAGCTTCTATCTCAGGCTCGGTCTGCTCAGCAAGGAGAGCAGACGATTCAGCAGTTTCACAATCTCATATGCGGCTATTGGCGTGAGCTTCAGGCTTTGGAGTCTCCTCTATTAGAGGTGTCCAGAGTCAATGCCTCCTAGCGCGAGTTGCAGTTCTTTCGGGAATGGCGAAAGCTTTATCAGTTTCTGATGGCTCTTCGACCTGAGTTTTCTCCTCTAATGGGACAGTTGATCCATAGGGATCCCCTTCCTCGCCTTGATGCTGTTGAAGCTGAAGCTGCAGAACGGGGTTGCAGAAGCGAAAACATTGTCACATCCTTGAGACAGCTCGTGCCCAGCTTCTTTCCTCGTACGTACCTCGCACCTTCTGGGCAAAGGCCATTTTGACCTCTGTCAACCTCATTAAAATCATCCCTTCCTCAGTCCTCTCGGGTGTTTCTCCTTATGAGCGTCTCTATGGCACCCCTCCCGATTACAGCATACATCGTACTTTCGGGTGCACGTGTTTTATCCTTCTTCCTTCCCATATGCGTAACAAGCTTTCGGCCAGGTCCACTAAGTATGTACTCTTGGAGCTCGATTCTGAGTACAAGGGGTATCATTGCAATGACCCCTTGTCTCATTGTTTTCGCATCTCACGAGATGTTTCATTTGTCAAGGATGTTCCCTATTACTCTGCTGCGTCTCAAGATCTCACATTTCTTGAGATTTCTACAGCTCCATCCCCCGTGTCTCCATAGGCTCCTACGACACCCTCTCCTCCTGCTATGCTTATCCTCTTGCTCCTGCTCTTGAGCCTTTACCTCCTGTTATAGTAGTTGCCCCTCCTCCCTCTTCTCCATCCGTTTCGGATGATGCTTCTCTTGTGTCTCAGTCATCTCCCTTAGGTCCTTCGTCTTCTTCACCTGTTTCACCCTTTCCTCAGGTGTATTCTCGTCGTCGTCAGCCTGCCTCATTGCATGTCCCACCTTCGTCTGACCATGACTCCTCTGGTACGCCGTCTACTTTGAACAGCCTTCCTTTACCAGATGTGAACCCTAACACTCCTCGCTAACCCCAGTGTGAGCGCCACCACCCCGACCACTTTGGCTACTCTCCTGATCATTTTGGTTTTGCTGCAGTCACTTTCTACTCGCCCTCGTTTACTGCTTACCAATGAAGCACGGATACTCGAAGCAGAGCTCGTACCAGCACCGGGTACGTACCTGGTACGGGTATGGGTACGGACAGTCCGTGCTGGTATGGATCGGGTACGATACGGGGTACGTTTGTGGTACGTAATTAAAAAAAAAACCCTATAAATAGGGATAAGTTTCGGGTAAGGTCCCGAAAGAGAGGGATCCGGGAAGAGAGCGATCCGGGAAGATAGAGAGAGGGATCCGGGAAAAGAGAGATCCGGGTAGCCCACCTCTTCCTTCTCCCCCTCCGGTAGCCGCCGTCGTCGCCTCGCCGATGCAGCCGTCGTCGCCTCGCCGCGCCACCGTCGTCGCCTTGGAGTCGGAGGTAAGATCCCCCCCCCCTTCCCCTCCTCCCCCCCCCCCCTCCCCCTCCGGCTCAAACCCTAACCCGATCAGCTATTCGGCGCTCTCCCTTTTTTCTTTTTTTTCACAGGGTGTCGGCCCGACCCGAGAGGCGAAAGCTGAGTGTAATATAGTTGTCTATATTACACTCAGCCCCCTAAAGTTCATTTTGTTCCAAATAGATCCCTAATGTTTGCACATTACCCCTTTGTCATTTTTTTTTTTACAGTGAAGGCCTGTGTAACTGAGTTTAATATAGTCTATATTACACTCAGCCCCCTGAAACTTTTTTTTTCTTCCAATTTGATCCCTAATGTAGTAATGTTTGAGATGTTTGCATAATGCCCCTTTTGGGGGGGGGTTTTTCCAGGGTGTCGGCCCGACCCGAGAGCTGAGGGCTGAGTGTAATATAGTAGTCTATATTACACTCAGCCCCCTAAAGTTTATTTTGTTCCAAATAGATCCCTAATGTTTGAAATGTTTGCACATTACCCCTTTGGGGTTTTTTTTTTTTTTACAACGAAGGCATGTGTAACTGAGTTTAATATAGAGTCTATATTACACTCAGCCCCTTGAAACTTATTTTTTTGCCAAATTGGTCCCTAATGTTTGAGATGTTTGCACAATACCCGTTTTGGGTTTTTTTTTTTCCCAGGGTGTCTGCCCGACCCGACCCGACAGCCTGAGTTTATTTTGTTCCAAATTGTTCAATATGACAATATACTATACATCCATCTTTTTTTTTGAGATAATTTCATATTTCATTGTGTCATTTGTGTATTCGGGTGAGTGATTGGGTTTTTTTTTAAGTTTATTGATGAATTGACTAATAAATAATTATTGTAGATTGTGGCAATTGTTGTAACTTGCAGGATAAATGACTTCCTCAAGCAGTGCCGGTTCTTCTAGTGCTATTGCTAGTGATGGTGTCTCGTCTTCCAATGATTTCATTAATGAAGGCCAAGATGAAAATACTCCTCTTTGGAAGTATGTCACAAAACTAGTTGAAAGAGTAGACAGCGAAAATGGGAATACAAAGTTCAAGTGCAACTATTTTATGGAATTTCAAGGATCATACTCGAGGGTTAAAGCGCATCTACTACAAATTAAAGGCCAAGGAATCCGATTGTGTAACAAAGTGAAGGTTGATGCTCTTTGTGAAATGAAAAGGGCAAATGAAGAAGCCGAGATGCGGAAGGAGATGGCCAAGCCAAAGAACGTTCCCTTACCACCCTCTACTTGTCCTACTACGAGCACTGGAGGGTTTAGATTAGAAGGATTTGAGCCAAGAAAGAGGAAGGCAGTAGCTGGGAGTGGAAGTAGTGCCTTGGAGAAGTCCTTTAATCAAGGTGCTAGGGAACACTTGCATGCTTTGATTGCTCGCATGATATTTTCGGTAGGGTTACCTTTTCATTTGGCTAGGAACCCTTATTTTGTGAGTGCGTTTCAGTTTGCTGCGGAGAATCAAATCAGTGGGTATGTACCTCCAGGTTATAACCTTTTGAGGACTACATTACTTCAGAAAGAAAGAGCAAACATCGAAAGGTTGTTGGAACCTACTAAGAATTCGTGGAAAGAGAAGGGCTTAAGCATTGTTAGTGATGGATGGACGGATGCTCAAAGGAGGCCGCTTATTAACTTTATGGCAGCTTCCGATGGAGGAGCTATGTTCTTAAAAGCTGTCAATTGTGAAGGTGAATTCAAAGATAAGTATCACATTGCTAGATTGATCGGCGAAGTTATTGATGAAGTAGGACCCCAAAATGTGATACAAGTGGTCACTGATAATGCTCCGGTATGTGCAATAGCTGGATCAATCATTCAAGGCAACTATCCGAAGGTCTTTTGGACACCATGTGTGTCCATACACTTAATCTCGCTCTCAAGAACATATGTGCTGCAAAAGAAACCGGAAATTCTGCTTATGTCTTTGATGAATGCCATTGGATTACTCTTGTGGTTGATGAAGTGGTATTCATCAAGAATTTCATCATGACTCATTCCATGAGACTAGCAATGTTTAATGAGTTTGTGACTTTGAAGTTGCTTTCGGTTGCCGATACTCGTTTTGCATCGGCGATTGTTATGTTGAAAAGATTTAAACTCATACGTCGTGGATTGGAGGCAATGGTCATAAGCGAGAAGTGGTCTTCCTATAGAGAAGATGATGTTGGGAAAGCAGCACATGTGAAGAAAAAAGTGTTGAATGATATTTGGTGGGACAACATAGAGTACATACTATCATTCACACTTCCAATTTATGAGATGCTTCGATATTGTGACACGGACAAGCCATGCCTACATTTGGTTTATGAATTATGGGATTCAATGATTGAAAAGGTAAAAACGGCTATCTATAGGCACGAGGGGAAGCTTGATAATGAGGAGTCAATTTTCTATTCCGTGGTCCACCAAATACTTGTCGAGAGATGGCCCAAAAGTAGCACACATCTTCATTGCCTTGCACATTCTTTGAACCCAAGGTACAACACATTCATTCATAGTAACTACTTTTCAGCATTTTGTAAGTTCTCTTTTTCTATTAATGATTTGATTCCTATAGTTGCATAATTTATTTTTATTTTTTGTAAATTGTAAATGAATGAATATAGGTACTATAGTGCAAGGTGGCTTGATGAAAATCAGAATCGTATTCCTCCTCACAAGGATGATGAAATTTCAACCATGAGGTCCAAGTGTCTTAAGAAGTACTTTCCTGATCCTGATGAGAGGCGATCTATTACCATTGAGTTTGCCAAGTTCTCGGGTTGTTTGGAGAGCTTTGGGGATTTTGACTCGAAAGCGGATAGAGTAGTGGATCCAATGCTTTGGGGGTGTGCTCATGGCTCTTCGGCTCCTATGCTTCAAGCTTTAGCATTCAAGTTACTCGGTCAACCATGTTCCTCGTCATGTTGTGACTTGTGAGAGAAACTAGAGCACTTATTCTTTCATTCACTCCATGAGAAGGAACAAGCTTACGCCACAACGTTGTGAAGACTTGGTCTTTATGCACAACAATATTCGTCTCCTCTCACGGAAGAGTCCACAATACACACAAGGGGATACCAAGTTGTGGGACATTGGTGGAGATTCATTTGATTCTTTGGAGGGTGCCGGTTTACTTGAAATTGCAAATCTATCACTTGATGAGCCCGACCTGGAGGCCGTGCTATTCGGAGATGATGATGGAAATGAAGATCCTTAGCAATTTGATGACTTTCTTTTTTGATGATGGAATTGAACTTTGCTAATTGCTATGCATTTTGTTTTGTATTGGTACTTTGTTTGGTTTGGTTTGGTTCTAATGTAATGGACCTAATAGTACCGTATCATCGTATGGCTCGTATTGAATAATCTTGTTTTTGTGGTTTTGGAACTTTGAAGCTAGAGCTAAGAGATTTAATGATGAAAAAATTATTGTTGCATTAAGAATGATTCATATTAATATTATACTAAAAGTACATACATATGATATATGATATAATATATATATATATATATATTTATATATTTATATATATATATAATTATACCTCGTCGTACCCGTACCCTAATTTTTTAAGGTTTTGCCGTATCAGCGTACCCGTACCCGTACCAGTACCCGTGCTTCATAGCTACTTACCTTACCTCCCTTCATACTGACAGAGAGCCCAGGTCCTACAGAGAGGCACTGTAGTACCCTGTGTGGCAGCAGGCTATGGCTGAAGAGCTCCAGGCCTTTGAGCAACTCAGACGTGGGAGGTTGTCCCTCTGCCTGTTGATATTGAACCCATTAGCTGCAAGTGGGTCTTCAAGATAAAGCGTCGTCCTGATGGCTCCATTGATCGGTACAAGGCCCGTCTCGTTGCTAGGGGCTTTACTCAGGAGTACGAGATTGATTATAACGAGACTTTTGCTTCGGTCGCTCAAATAACCACCATTCAGACCCACCTCGTTGTTACTGCTGCTAGAGGTTGGCCCTTGCTTCAGATGGATGTGAAGAATGTGTTTCTTCATGGTGATCTCTCTAAGGCTGTTTGTATGCAGCCTCCTCCTGGTCTCAGCACATCTGTCGTCTCCGTCGGGCTATTTATGGACTCAAACAGGCTTCTCGTGTCTGGTTTGAGCGTTTACGTCATGTCGTTACTGAGATCAGTTTTGTAGAGAGCTTCCAGGATTACTCCATATTTGTGCGGACCTCCCCCCAAGACCAGGCCATCGTCCTTCTCTATATTGATGACATGATCCTTATTGGTGACGACTCTGGTGCCATAGCTTCTCTTCAGCAACATCTTCAGAGTCCATTTCAGATGAAGGATCTTGGTCCCCTGCGATACTTTCTTGGCCTGGAGGTTGCTAGGGGTGCTAGGGGGATTCTACTTTCTCAGCATAAGTACACGGCTGCCATCATGGGTCTTGTTGCTCTTTCTGACTATTGTACAATTGACACTCCTCTTGAGCTTCATGTGAAGCTCTGTATTGTTGATGGAGAACCCCTATCCGATCCTATCAGGTACAGGGAGATAATTGGTCAACTCGTTTATCTTTGCATCACCAGGCCGAATATTATACATGCAGTCAATATTCTTAGCCAATTCGTGGAAGCACATCACTCGACTTTTTATGCTGCCCTCCTCCGGATCCTTCGGTATCTACGAGGCACTATTACTAGGTCGCTTCTTTTCTCGTCGACATCCTCTCTAGTTCTTCGTGCATATTCTGATGCTGACTGGGCCGGTGACCCGACTACTCGTCGCTCTACTACTGGCTATTACCAGTTTCTGGGTGACTCTTTGATCTCTTGGAAGAGAAAGAAGCAAAAGGTTGTCTCTCCCTCCAACACTGAGACTGAGTTTCGTGCTATGGCCACTACTACTAAGGAGGTTATTCATCTCAGGCGTCTTCTTCGTGATCTTGGTGTTGCTACCTCATGCCCTACAGCTCTTCATTGCGACAACAATAGTGTTATTCAGATCGTCAACAATCTGGTCTTTAATGAGCGGACAAAGCACATTGAGCTCGATTGTTACTTCTCCAGATAGTAGTACGAGGCTGACACCATCTCTCTGCCTTATGTGTCTTCTGCAGAGTAGATTGCTGATTTTTTCACAAAGTCATATTCCTCTCCTTGTTTTCGGTTTCTTGTTAACAAACTCTTAGTGTTTGATCCACAGTGAGTTTGAGAGGGGGTGTTAATGTATATTGTAGGTTATACATATGAGTTAGGTGTACAGGACTCATTCCCTACACCTGTATGTGCCTATATATTTGTGGCTATTACCCTAATGCGAATCATCTGTCATTCTCCCAAACCCTAGCCATCTCTCTCTCTCTCTCTCCTAGGGTTTCTGGTAACAAGCCCTATAATTTGTATATATATAGATAATAATTGCAATTATGATACAATTAAAAAATATGAAAAAAAAAACATTGTAATATTGAATTGATTGGAAAAGCTATTTTTCTCTAGGTGACTATAATTTAACAGAAAAAAACAAATAAAGCCAGCTAACGTTCACATGGAATATAGTTTTCTTTTTTCTTTTTCTGAGTCACGACGGCCAGGCTTCTGTGACACAGAGGACCAGGGAGAGAGAACGACGAACGAGGGAATGGAAGCCGCTTATTCCCTAATCACTGGCTTTTTCCCTATTAAATTTTTTTCCAGAGTGTAACACGACCCGCTTCTAACCCAGAAGTCGGACCCATAGTTGTTTTGAAACCAAACAGTAACTTACCTACTGTAGCACAGGCTATGGGTAATATACCACAAAAGGCGTGCACTACAATAGGTAAGGCACATGCCACAAATGAGTACACATTATACAGGGTGCCTTGAGGCTTTTCCCATACGCTACACAACGTAGCGTGCTTGCCACGTGGCTTACGCCACAAACACTATTAGAACACTGCGTTATAGTCTTAGACACAGGTCCTCTCATTGTTGATATGTAAATTTCAAACTATTAGAGCCTATTTTTTTCATGCCCGTCAACAAATCAAAAGTCATGTTTCTCAAAAAAAATTACCAGAACACATAGCAGACAAGTCAGAGAGGCTACACAACCTAGTGTCGCAAATCCAGAGAACCTTGTTAGCAAAAAAAAAAAAAATCCACAGAACCTGAATAAAAGGGAGTTATTGTTTCCCAAATGTACAATAGGCCCTCTAATACCTACTAATCATAATTGAAACAAAATTATATTAGGTATTAGATTCCAATTTCAAATTTCAACAATACAAAACTGTATCACTAATAATAGAAATATTTCACGTAAAGAATTAGATTCTTATATGTACATTTGGCTTGTGAAAAAATAAAAAGAACAATGCTAATAAGGGAACAAAAAGATGAACAGTATACAATCAACTTTCAGGAATATTACGACAGTTTTATATTCAGTTTTTAAGGAAAAATCAGATCGCAAAAGTTTCAGAACTACAATACTAAAGAAAAGTAAAGTTTAACTAATCCATTTTAAATTCGAGATCAAAGAAGGGAAATATATTTGGTGCTGGGATGCTAGCAAGGTGCTTTTAGATCAGTTTTGTTCCAGATCTAACCTGGATCAAGTAAAATGCAGCAAGGATAATGAAGCAATAACATAAATAGAATGAAAAATGTGATGAACCAATATGTTGCAGAATTTGAAGATAGAACCTGTATTGCAGCAGTAAAAAAAGAAAAAGAGAATTTCAGGAGACGTAGATCAGAAGTAATGGAGAAAAAGAAACAGGGGTCATACAATTAAATTCAAACTTTATTTATCCCATTCTCAACCCTTCTTTATGTCAACAATCTCCTTCTGCACTTCTTACAGAAATTAGCCAATAAATCTAGTCCAAGACTCTTATGCTAAGAAAAGAACATAGAGAAAATATCCTCACTAGCCTCCTCATCTAATCCAAATCTTTTAGAATCTTTCCAAGTAAATTTCACAGAGAAAAGGAAAGAAAGTATGCATGCCCCAAATCCTTCTAGAATCTTTCCAAATAAATTTCACAGGGAAAAGGAAAGAAAGTATGCATGCCCCAAATCTACCAGTAATCTATTCAAATCACCTAATATCTTCACAAATAAACTTATTATAGAAAAGGAACGAAGGAAACCATGCATGTTGGATAGGGATGGCAACGGTGCGGTTTTCGGCAAAACCGAAACCGCACCACACCACCGAACTACTACACCGAAAGCGCACCGCGACGGTGTACCATTATTTGATGTTTGATTTTGCTGTTTTCGGTTTACTGCGGTTTTCGGTTAAAAGAAGACCGATATAAAGCCCACTAAAGCCTGACGCGGGACATGCCCTGCATCATTTCACTCTCTTGTAGCGGCTCATCCTCACTCTCCTCTAGCAGAATAGTGGTAAATTTAATGCAAAAAGATACATCTTTGTAGATCTATCTTTGAACACCCTTTATGTATTATGTCTTTTATACAAAATTTATATTCTTCAGTTGCAACATTCTACAATGAAATTGATGATTAGGTACATGTCAGTTTGAAAACCATTTATCTATTACTTCAAAACATTGCTTCTCCTATAAAATCTTCTTAACCTATTTGCAAGATCCACACGAAAAGTTCTAGTCCTTAAATAAGTTCCTTTCTGTATAAACAAATAGAGAACTCTTTAGACTTTGTAAGTATGATATGTAATACAATGTATATAGCATACATGTATGGAAGGATATGCTTGGCATATGTGCAAATGGTATTCTAACAAATATTCTTCTTCTTCAGAATATTAAAGAAACTATTATGCATTTGATCCACAGGAATTAGGCAACAGACATCTGAATCAAGTCGGTTCCTCCAAAAGTTAGTTATCCTAAATTTAACCTGCTGTAAGACTCGAGCTAAATAAACTTCTATTTTAAATAATCCTAAGCTCCTGTGAGAAGTAGGAGCCACATGTAACATCCAACTGTTGCAGTGTAATGTTGAAATTATTTGCCCGTAACTTGCACCTAAATTATGATGTTGCATTGAACCATTAGAACGATAAAGCGAAGCTCCCAATTTAATGAAGTTAATGTTCTCATCAGCAGGTATTGTACAAAAACAAATTCTCATGACTAATTGAAGTTAGTCAACTCTGGACAAATAATACCAATTTAAAGAACTTGCAATTACCTCAATGACTATGATGATACAAACGAAGACAATTTCAACCTTATATTTAATGTTGCTACTTGCTAGCCTGAGCTCCCGTGATACCCGACCAAATTTGGGTTGACCGAGTTGAGTTAGGGTTATGGTTGGGATAGAGTTATTTGATTTTTGGTTTCAAAAAAATTTGAAAAAATAATCAAAAAATCCAGAATAATCTAAAATGCTGGTTTGTGATTTTTTTTTATTAGTAAACTAGTTATAGGTATGAATCGGTCCTTCTAAGTTATAAAGTCACTAAATTCACTATATGATTTTAAATTGTGGTATTTGATATAATTATTAAATTTTATGTGTTGGATTAGCCTAGTATTATGCTTAAGGATTAGCCTAGTATTAAATTTTATGTGTTGGATTATATAACTTTAAGCACATTTTTGGTCTTTTTATTTAAAAAAATAAAAAACAATTAATATCATAAATGAAATCCAAAAATAAAAGCTATAAAAATAAATTTTAAAGCATATTAAAATTGTTCAATCCATATCTATACATTCTTAGTGAAAATTTAGCATCAATTTGATATTGGCTTATCAAAATAAGCAAAACCATTTACATGAACCAATCATGCAAATTTGGATATGAAAATTCAAATCTTATAGATCTAAACTTTGATAGCATTCAAAAGTTAGATCTGACCCATATCAACAATTTCACCACAATTACTTAGTTTTTTTTTAAAAAAAATGCAACAAACGAAAAGAAAAATAAAAAAAAAAAGATGAAAACTTACCTTCAAATGTGATTTTGATATTCAAAATTGAGTTTTAGGCTTCAAATCTTGCAAATCTAGCTTGTTTGAAGCTTCACCTCATGTGGGAAAGAAGAAAGAGGTACCAAAAAATGTAATCGGAATAAAGAAAACCCCCAAACCCATGTTACATACCGTTTGTCGGTTCAAACCGGCCGGTTCGAACCGGTATTTGGTCGAACCAGCCGGTATTTAGGTGATTTATCCCCCGCAGCCGATATCAGGTAAATATCAGTGCGGTTCGCACCAGTTCCCAGTTTGAACCGGCCGGTACAGTTCATACCGGCCGGTATTTTAATCCTTGCTTGATAGTGGCAACGAGTAATGCTACAAATATAAATGAGTGAAGACATGAAAATAAATCTCAAATGAAAAACTTGGAAGAATATAAGAAAACAATTCTTGAAATAAGTTTATATTTTTCCCACAAAGGTAGACCTATACTTTGTCTTTGATTTTAGTAAGGGATATAACATGTCTTATGAATAGTATGCAATCTTATCGATTCATACAATGATGCAATTATATCGGACTTTGGAGAAGTAGTAGTTACATTACATTGCAATTAATTCTCCTCTCGGCTTCTCAGTTTTCTCGACATAATGTGCTGCTTAGATAAGATTTCTGCTATGAGCTGCTTCTGACCAAACAAATGCGAATTTTTGAGAAGCAAATTCCTTGATGTGGAGTCCACGATATAACCTTGTCCTGACATCCATTGCAGCAGCTGCAAAAGCAGCTCCTTCTTTTCAGGTTTTCCAATGTAACGTGAAACAGCTGTATGAAATACCTCCTGAAAACAAAAAAAAAATGAGCCAGTTTGATGCAAATTCTTTTAAAGCCTATTTATTAATGAAAATACTAATGGTCAAAAGACTGCTAATGAAGTCTGCAACCAAACCATATCATCGAACAAGACCAAATTACAAAACACAATCGGAGTGATGCAAGGAGTAAGAGAATACATGGAGATCGAGAGCACAATTTAGGAACATCAAAAGTCAGAGACCACTTAATCCTAGGTGATGAGATGCCTCTAAGAAAAGCCAATGATCCTAAACTGAAGGATAGGTAAAGGAAACAGTCAACAGGAGCAGACAACATCAAAAATCTATAAGCATGACTGTCTTCAATATGCTCCGATTATCATGCATTCAATACACTTGAATCTCCAGGAGACATTATCACAATGGATTAGTCCCCCTAATGTCATTTCCGCAATAATGTACCGGCAATATTTCTATAGATTCAAACCATATAGTTAGCCATGGAAAAAAATCATAAGCAACGATGCAGAACTTAAAGCCAAAATGGTGATCCTATCATCAAAAATAAAGAAGAAAGAGAATATACGAGAAATAAATGCATATAACTGTTCTGAGAAAAAAAAAGGGGGGGAAAGAAGGGAGACAATGGGCCTTCACGCGTACGTCTTCCTTGTCGTGCCTTCCCGCTAGTCGCCTTGCGCTGCCCTCGCACCATTGGCACACACACCTTTTTCCCTTTCTTCTGTTGAGAAAAAACCTTCACACCACCTCTCTGCTTCACAGAGCCCAAACCATGCCCCTTTAAAAATAAAGTCCATTTTGGTTCAAACCCATTTGACATAACCCCAAGATTTATCTACCCACAAACCCATTTTCCAATTAAACCCAATCCAACAATTCATTATACCCAAAGCTATTTGATTTAAAACCTATAAAACCCATACCCTTTAACCTATAGTCCTATGCCATACATCCACTTCGAAAGAGATCTAACCCACAATGCCAAAACACAGTTTTTAAGCCCAATTTAACTATAACTTGACCTACTATTTCGTCAATTGGAGTGCCTTGTTGTAGTTTCGAAGCCCACGACGAGGCCGATCAATCAGATCTTCTCCACATTCTTTTAGAAAGTTGACAAAGCCAAAATTTCCACCAATACGAAGAGTGAAGTATTTCGTAGGACCCTAACCAGTCTTGCTTCAAGAAGGGAGTCAGAGCAGCCATATCTTTTTCATTTACGAGTGTCTAGAGTTTGATTGCAAAAGCCCAAATCTTTATATTATTTCCATATTTAGATTGTTATGCATATGCGCGACATGCATAGAGATACATGCTACGGGAAGCTTCCCATCAGTAGATAGTGTAGAAATGTGATTATGTGTTCCAAAGTGTGTATCTATACTTAATTTATGATTGTCCAGAGTTTCGTTGGACAAATCCATCATTTAATAGCAATATTTCCACAATATCGAAATATTTCCACACAAAATTTTCAAATCCAATAGTGTCGAAATATCAATCGGAATCGAAGTTTTGAACCTTGCTCGCAGGTTGCCACCTAGGCTGTCATTGGTCGTCGTCTAGCTTGTCCTTGTCCCTCGATCCATCACACATGCTAGCCACTGCCCTGCTACACCCCACCCCCACCCCCTCGTCTTTTGTAGCTTGTCCTTAATCGTCGCGACTCGCGACCTCTAGGCTATGTTTGCATCATCGCTCGTTGCCACCCATGCCGAACTCCACCGTTGTCGGCCACCAATCCCCCTTTTTTTGTTTTCCCTAATTAAATAAGCCAAGTCCCCACTTCTAGTGCCCTTATATCCTGTGATGAGTTTAAACCTATTTTAACTTAAAACCAGAACCCCAACTAGATCTCTCTCAACTCCATAGCACTTTATCTTAATAACCAAAGACCTGATACCTTCAAACAAACCCGTTAAGTCAAAGTTCAACTATAGCTTGAGTGCCTCTATCCCAATTTACACAATCTTGGACTTGTTTCCAAAGCTCACGAAGATCCGTACAAATCTAAATCATTTATACATCAATTGGGGGAGCCTTTTGAAGCCAGTATTGCCTATGCTTTGATTCATATCATTTGCAAACCCATTGGGCCAAGCACCGCAAAGAAGACCACCCTCTATTCATTTCCAAAAGGTGGGGCCCCCCTATACAGTTCATATCACTTTCCTTAAATAACCTACTACCCAATTGACCAAAAAAACCATTTATTTTAACCCAAAGTACCATCAAGTCCTTAAGTGCAAAAAATAATATGAAAAATCTCAAAAAATATGAAAAAATAAAGAACCAACAAATTATAAAAATGAAACAAAACAACACATAGCAGATCTCCAACTAGCTAATCTAACTTTTAAAATTTAAATTATCGTATAGACGCTTCTGAATCACATTCTCAGGGTGTAATTTCTCGACTCTGTTCAGATTTGGATATAGTTGGTGACTCTGAATTAGTTGATGGTATACACCAATGTCGAAGGGTAAAAGTTGCTTCAAAAGAGTTTGTCGGGGCCTCAAGTACAATTATCAAATGGATCCCCGTATTGATGTAGACTCATCCTCCTGAAGAACTCCATCAGTATGTACTTCAAGTTGGAAGAATGTGGTTTATGGAAAAACTTGAAATCGACAAATGTGCACTCTTCATCTGATTTTTAAACATTTTAAGGATAAATTTCAGAGAATATTGCCTTCAATTGGCAAAGTATATAATCAACAATTCTTGGTTCTTCAATGTGACTCGTCTATTTTCAATCTCTTCCTTCATAATTGAAAATGACATAATATAATTTATAGAGACCACTTGTTCGGTCAGAACTGCATATCTTGTCATATTCACATAAAGTTGATCTTGCAAAAGCCATCACTTTATAAATTACTTGGAGCGTTAAGATAGGTGATCAACAACATTGCTCACTTTGAATCATGCTTATGCATGTCACTTCCTTCTCTTACTTCCGAAACTTCACACTACGTTATGTAGCGAACTTATTTGTTAATTTACTAGATAGATTTACATGTGGAATAACTATTGTTGCAATTTGATTCCTTAGACATCAATTGTAGACTTTTTGGCCCCATGAATCATCATAGAGTGGGATGTCGGTCCTCCAATGGTGATGTTAGGAGATGACGGCTAGGGTTTGGAGATAATGGAATAATTCTCATTAGAGGAACTGAGCCCAATATATACAATGATGAAGACATGTAACCCGACTCGTCTATACATGTAACCCGACCCATCTATACATATGTTAACAAACCCCCTCAAACTCACGGTGGATCATATACCAAGAGTTTGCTAAAGTGACAAAAGCATGCAATAGTAAGATATTTCGTGAGGAAGTCGACAGTCTCTGAGGTGAACGGCAATGAGATAGTGCGGGCAAGAAACTCCTGGTGAATATAAATAGTGACAATCCACCTCGATATGCTTCGTTCGTTCATGAAAAACTGGGTTACTAGCAATCTGAATAGCACTCCAATTGTCACATAAAAGAGGTGTAGACCCATATATCTGGACTCCTAGGTCTAGGAGAAGGCGACGAAGCCAGACAATCTCTGTACTGGTGCAAGCCATGGTCCTATATTCGGCTTCCGTACTGAAGTGAGCAACGGACTCTTGTTTTTTACTGCGCCAAGAAATAAGGGAGTTACCAAGGAACACATAGTAGCTGATGGGATGCGGAAGCTTAAATAAACTAAAGTGCTGAATTTAAAACATTAAAATCAGATTTCAGCATATCAGAATCAAATTTCAGCAAAGTCTATAATCACAAATCATCATCCATTCATGCCCAAACATATTTAATCTGACGAAGTAATAAAAATTGACAAGATAAAGATTAATTTCAGATTCTAATAACCAAATCCCAGCAACAAAGATGATCACAGTCTCAAATAACAAAGCCAATGTTTCAAAGAACAACCGTAGATCTAATCGATAAACCCTAATGGATGAGATTCTCCAGAAAACCAATATTTGGAACCCTAATATGAAAATCAGCAATAAGGCCGGTTGGAAAATAAAATCTATCACATGAAAGTATCAGAGGATGATCCAAACCGTGCTTTGGTCAATGCCGGCGGCTATCCGATGCTCCGTTGTTGCAGATGAAGGGGCGGAAGAGGGGGCGTGGTCCAGAAGAAAGGTTGAAGAAGCTGAGACGAGTTGATCTTTGAAGATGGAGGAACTCCGCGTCGATCTTCCGCGAAGTCGTAGACGAAAGGCGAGGCGACGAGGTAGAAGTGTGCGAAGGAAGAAAAGACTAGAAGCAAGGAAGATTTGTCGGGAGATACATCGAACAAGCACACACGCTTCTCCGTTCTAGGGTTTCAATTCATATCATCATCGTCCCCTTTTGCAATTAGGGTTTTAGGATTTATAAGGGAAACAATCAAAGAAACACAAAAAAGGAAAGAAGGGGAGAGAGGTCCGCGCGGGTAGGGAGAGAGGAAGACGCGGGCACGCTTCCCAAGGCGTGCCCGTGCGGGTGTGTCCGCGGGAAAGGGAGGCCGACCGGGTGACAGGGGATCAGCTATGAAAATCTGCTCGTAGTAGACCTCGTCTGCATCAAGTCCCCCGGACTCAAAAGAACTCGACTCCTGTCGAGCAAGGTCCTGGATCCGGTGGGGGCTCTCCTGGAAGTAGCCGCAACCTCTGCATCTGCTCGTACTGCTCTCCCGGGTCCGGTGGCCAAGTAATCAGCCTCAAGTACGCGGCGACTGCATCTGGCATCCCCTGCCCATCCATGCTGAGCGAAGACCTGAAAACCAAAACCAACATCCTCCTCGGCACGGTAAAATCATCAAGATACTCAGATAATTTCATGTGATAATAGGGAGATAGGTTGACATGAAATTCAAATGACGTATGAAAAGAAAGGCCGAGGGAGCATAATGTGTTGCGGGTCATCGGCTTGCGCAATAAGCAATGGGTTATTTGAAAGGCCATGGGGTGCGGGTGCAATATGTGTTGCTCAAAGTGGCCTGCGCACGGTGCAAAACAAGTGGATTCTAGACGACGGAGATATGTCATGCAATCATTGTCTGGATGCAGTGAATAAAATAAGAAATTAAAGAACTCATCATGCCACTTGTTATGACTTCGAAAAAGTAAAGATGATGGGTTGTCTGAAATCTGAAAGCATGAGTCATAATTACCCTGCCTTGAAAAGTGATCAAACGTGCCAAAATCTTCTTTAATGTTAAACTCAACACTTGGTCGATGACATGGATGCACATATGAGTGGTCTGTGAATGGAAAGATGTCAAGCAAATGATGAATGCGAGTGCAATTCATGCCTACAGACTCTAAATGCGATGTGCATGCGATGGAATGCAATATGTTGTCTAATCCCTTCTCAATTGGTAGCGAACCAGATGAACACCCTACTAGATTATCTGCGAATGGTGGTACGGGATGGCTCTGACTCAGAAGACTTTGAGGTGCATGGGATCGGTGTCTCCTAAAACACGTGGGCCATAAGGTGACATTGATGCCGTCCTTAAGGAAAGTATAGGTATTGGCTTTCCCGTGATGTAGTGCATCTCGGTCAAACTGCCATGGACGCCCAAGGATAACATCAGCCACTTCTAAAGGCAGGACATCACACCAAATCTCATCATGATATTGCAGTCTAATTGATAACTTTGCCAAGCAACAATGCGTCACCAACTTGCTCGTGGTGTTATCCAGCCAAGATGTTTTGTACGGGTGAGTCAATGGTTTAACTTTCCATTTCTTGCTCCTAACTACCCTTTCATTGATCAAATTGGTGGTGCAACCTCCATCGATCAAGACACAAAGATCCATGCCATTGACATTGCAGACGGTTCGGAACAGCTCGAACCTCTGGTTCTTGCAGTGTGGCTTTGGGGGTCCTCCACAGAGCTCGTGGGGAAGTAACACTTTCGGTGCCTGGGGTGATGGAGACTGGTGAATAACTAGTAGTGGTGCAGTCACATCATCTCCCTCCAAGACTAACGCATTGAAGTTTTCGCCCTCAGACTCAGGACTATCCTCTTCATTACCCGCAAGATTTGTTTGTGGATTGAATTGACGTCGAGGACAATCGGCTGATTTGTGACCCGGCTGGTTGCATTTGAAGCACTTAATCTGGCTCGGGTTGGGTCCTAAAACTCCTTTACCCTTCTCAATGGGTGCAGGAACTGTGCCAGCTACCGGTGAAGGTCCAGGGAGTGGTCTACTAACAGATCCGGATGGTGCCCTAGTGTTGTCATATCGTCGGGACGCAGATCGGGAGTGGTGAGACTCGACTTTCTTAGCCCGACGGTGTGCATCACTGACCTGATACAAGTCGTGAAGGGAAACTACCTCCTGAATTGAAGGCTTAAGACCATTAACGTACCTAGCGACGCTCTGCTCTTCATCTTCATGCAGATCATTGCGAGCTTGGAGCTTATAGAACTCATTGGTGTAATCATCCACCGACTTGTGTTCTTGTCGCAGGTTTTGGAATTTCTGGAACACATTCTGCTTGAAATCAGAAGGGAGGAACTTCTGTTGCATTTTTCCTCGCATGTGTGTCCACGTGGAAATCTTCTCTTTTCCTTTCCTACCCCTAGTGGTCTGCAACTGTTTCCACCAGATCAGTGCATGACCTTTCAGTTTAAGACTAACAAACTTAACTTGTTTGTCGCGGGGGATTTCCTTCCACTCGAAATATTGGTCGATTCTCTCGGCCCATTCTAGAAACTCTTCGGGATCCATCCTACCCTCGAACTCAAGAATTTCGATTTTTATGCCCTGATCCCAGCCCCAGTGGGATTTCGCTTTCCTATGAGTTTGCCTACTTCGCCGCTCAAACCCGTCAGAGGAACTGACGCTGTCACCTCCTGACTCAAGATCTAACTCACTACGCCCTAGCGACGCTCTAGTCCTGTGTTCTCGATGAGGTCGAGGTGGGTTCTGGGAATTGGTGAAGGCCAAGGTCAAGGTTTCGATCTGGGTCTGAAGCCTATCCATGTGCTCTTGTTGCCTTATGAAGGCATCTTGCCAAGTACGGGGTGGAGAAGATCCAGCCATTATAGTTTCTCTAGAAGAGGCTATCGATTCACTCAGAGAGAAAGGGGTGAACTTAAGATGGATGCGCTCACGCGATGCTAGTTTCCTAATTTAATGCAAGGACACAAACTAAATGAAAAGAAGGAAAATAAAAAAAAAATTCAGCAAGCACACAATATGCAAATGATGCGAGAGGACCGGTCGTTGCGTAAGAATGCGACGACTAGTGCGCTCTGATACCAACTGATGGGGACATCGAGCCTCGGCCCTGGCGAGTGTACCAGCGCAGGAGGCGACATCTGAGCATGTGGTTCTAGCCATGTTGGCTGTTCTTTTTCTGTTTTGTTATTTGGGTTGTGTACTTTTAGTCCCACCTCGATTAGTGGGCTTTTTCGTCTGTCATTGTAAGCCTATTTATAGGCCCTTCATCTTTCTCTTTAGTATGCAATGAATAAAAATTTTATCTCTTCCCACATGTGTGAGAGAGCTAAGGTGAGGCGTGTGAAACCCGAGCCTATACCTAGGTGTGTGAAACCCTAGGCCCCCAACTAGGTGTGTGAAACCCTAGTGGGACCATTCCCCCCCCCCCCCCCAATCCCGTTTTCCCCTTGCCCTCTTAGCCGCCGGTCCTACCCTCCCTCTCTCTCTCTCTCTCTCCCGACCCCTCCCTTCCCGTCCCCGAACCCCCCAGCCGATCCGGCCCGCCCCGGCACCGCCACCAACCGAACCCTCCACCCCGCCTCTCTCTCTCCCCGTCCCTCTCCCGCGAACCAGACCCAACCCGACCCCTCCACCCCCGCCTCCCTCTCTCTCCCTCCCTCTCCCGCGACCCAGGCCCAACCCGACCCGTGCCCGACCCCGATCCCCCTCCCCCACCTGCTACCCGGTCGGACCCCACCCCTCCCTTTCCCCTCCGTGACCTAGCCGCCCCCACCACCCCTGCCGCCCGATTCCCCACCCCTTCCCCTTCCCTGCAGCCCACCCGAACCCCTCTCCCACCCCTGCCGACCAAACCCTCCCGTGCCCCACCACCGCTGCCTTCCTCCCCCTCCGGGCAACAGCCCTAAACCCCCCCTACCTCTCCACCCTAACAAAGCTCCTCCCCACGGTATGAAGTTATGGCGGATCCCGATGTTGATCACGGTCTGATCGACGACGAAGACGGCTTTCTCGACATCCAGTCTCCCTTCCTCGACTTCCGGTTCAACGCCGGCGAGAGCGTGAAGGATTACGTGGATCGCATCACCTACCTCGTCGCCAAGGACGCGGAAGCACTGCTGGGCATCTCGGAGAACCATCAGCGTTGGCATCCCGGCGCGCCCGTACATCCTAACGTGCTAGCCCTTCGGGCCCTCGCTCAAGCTCCGGCTCAACCTGAGGACACCGCATCGACTTCGACTCCTCCACCAGTTGAGCTCCCTGAGGTTCCCCACAATCCTCAGTAGGTGAGTTTCTTTCCCCGGTCAATATCGGGTGGTGACACCAATGATCGATTATCCTATATTTTATCTATGCAAACTGCTGCCCCGTTGAATGGTGAGCTGTGAGATTCTGATTACCCTGTTTGTTATTAGCCCTGATATTGCATCTGGAATCCTGCTGGTATAACTAGGCGTTTGTTGTTCGGTTAATTTAGATTGGGATACCTGCTTGCATGCCTGTTATGCTTTGCTAAAACCATTAGCCATATTATTTGTTTAAATCAACTTCCTGTTTCGGCTCGGAGCAACAAGCGACCTCGTCGCGGCTCAACGAGTCTTTGAATTCCCTGTCGCACATACTGTTCCACATCATTTTGGTATCAGAGCATGGTTAGAGCTAGGTCATTTGCATTCTATACCTGATCCTGCAACTTGCATTCATCTTAGTCTGGTGCATTAAGTTTCAAAAAAAAAAAAAAATCATTAGCATCATTTTGGGTGTTGTCATTGCATGCCAACCCGAAGGGGTAGGCCCTATCTATTAGGAGAGTCTAGCGAGTCGGACAACTACAGTATGGATCCCGAAGCCCTGACTAGAGCACTTGCCGAGTTGACCCAAGGCATAACCGCCATGAACCAAAACCTCGCCGCATATCAGCGCGACACCAATGCCCGGTTAGACCGGATGGAACACGCGCGGAACGATCCGCATGTTGAATTTCCCAATCCCCCTCAAGGGCACACGGCCAACTGGCAGAACAATCAGGACCCCGATGATCAGTATCTTCGGAGTATCCGGTTAGAAGTACCGTCCTTTGATGGTAGACATGATCCCCAGTTTTTCCTGGATTGGCTCCAGTCCATGGATCGTTATTTCATGTGGTATCCTTTAACTGAGGTTAGGAAGGTCCGCTTCGCAGCCATGAAGCTCAGCGGACCCGCGAGCCAGTATTGGACCAATGTGGAAGCATTGAGAGTTGCGCGAACCCAGGACCCGATTGATACTTGGGTCGCCATGAAAAACGAGCTAAAAGGTAAGTACGTGCCACCGTCGTACCAGGCACGACTGTTAGACCAATGGCACCAATTTACCCAAGGTAGCAAATCGGCTAAGGACTATGTGGCCAAATTTGACGAGTTCCTCACTCGCTGCAACGTCCTTGGGACCGAGACGCCTGTCCAAGTCCTTTCCCGTTTCCGGTCTGGTTTGAGGGAAGACCTAAGGAATGAGCTCCTCGCCAGAGATGTCACGGAATTGGAAAGAGCCTACGCTTTAGTACAGGACCTTGACGCCTCTAGGTCCAGTCATGCCTACAGGCATCCTGACTCTAGGAGCTATCCCACCAAGCCCTCCCCTAGCAATTCCACTCGGACCTACCCCAACTCGTCTCAACAAAAGCCCAGCATTCCCAACAAGAATTTTGAGAGGGACGCCCGAGGAAAGAGTGTCGAGCGTGACTTCTCTAAAGTCAGCCCTCTCACAAAGTGTTACAAGTGTCAAGGGTATGGCCACGTGGCTGCCAACTGCCCCAGCCCTGTCAGAGTCAACATTGTCGATGGCAACCCCATTGAGGCAGTAGAGCCTGGAGAAGCAGAATTCATCTACCAGGCAGAAGAAGAAGATGGAGATTTCGATGATGATGATGACGGTGCCATTCTGAGTTGTCTTAGGCAGTCGTCGTCCCCCACCGTGTCAGTTGTTAGGTGCGCGCTATCCCAACCCAAGGATCAGGATGATTGGAGGCGCACCGCTATTTTCCACACGTTCACCAAGATTGGGGATAAAAATTGTAAGGTCATCATCGACAGTGGCAGTTGCATCAATGCCGTATCATCTGCTGTTATCGCCAAGACTGGCCTTAAGGCCGTCCCCCACCCTCGTCCCTATCAAGTGTCTTGGATCAACTCCACTGCCATGGAGGTCAAGCAGAGATGCCTAGTGCCCATCAATTTCAACATCTACCAGGACAAGATCTGGTGTGATGTCCTGACCATGGATGTGGGCCAAGTCATCTTAGGAAGACCTTGGCTTTTCGACAACGACGTTCTTATTTATGGCCGCTCAAACATGTGTCTGTTTGAACATGAGGGCAAGAAAGTTAAATTGATTCCCTCCCCACCCAAGAGTGCCCAAGCCGAGCAAAAGACTGCCCCCGCAAAGAAAGCCAAGAGCGTTAGTTTCGTCAGTGCCAAAGAGCTGAGTCACGAGGTAGAAAAGGGAGCTCCTGTCATCATCCTAGTAGCAAGAGAAACCCCTAAGGACTCCGGCCAGTCGATTCCTCCTGAAGTCACCCCTGTGCTTAGGGAGTTTGCTGACATTTTCCCTGAAGATCTCCCTGACCAACTGCCCCCGATGCGCGACATACAGCATACCATTGATTTGGTCCCTGGGGCAAGTCTTCCCAACCTGCCACATTATCGAATGAACCCTACTGAACACGCGGAGTTAAAGAGACAGGTTGATGAACTCCTGCAAAAGGGTTTTATCAAGGAGAGTATGAGTCCGTGTGCGGTCCCCGCCCTTCTGACGCCTAAGAAAGACGGATCGTGGCGCATGTGTGTCGATAGTCGCGCCATCAACAAAATAACAGTCAAGTATCGTTTCCCTATCCCGCGACTGGACGACATGTTGGACATGATGTCCGGAGCTACCATTTTCTCCAAGATTGACTTAACGAGTGGCTATCACCAAATCCGTATCCGTCCGGGCGACGAGTGGAAGACTGCGTTCAAGACTAAGGATGGACTATATGAGTGGATGGTCATGCCCTTTGGGCTGACTAACGCCCCGAGTACCTTTATGAGAGTAATGACGCAAGTACTCCGGCCATTTATGGGTAAATTCCTGGTGGTGTACGTTGACGACATACTCATTTATAGTCAATCTCGGGCGCAACATTTAGGCCACCTGCGTCAAGTCTGTGCCGTCTTAAGGAAAGAAGAGCTGTATGCGAATCCGAAGAAGTGCACATTTCTCACGACTCAAGTCCAATTCTTAGGATTTGTGGTTTCTATCGAGGGAGTCTCTGCGGACCCCGAAAAGGTCAAAGCCATTGAAGAGTGGCCTGAGCCCAAGACTATTCGTGATGTCAGAAGCTTCCATGGGCTAGCCACTTTTTATCGTCGGTTCATTAAGGGGTTCAGCACCATCATGGCCCCAGTGACTGACTGTCTGAAGAAGGGTGAGTTCACTTGGTCTAATGCCGCCACGAGAGCGTTTGTCGAAATCAAGAAAAGGATGGTTGAGGCCCCTGTCATGCGTCTCCCTGATTTTTCTAAGGTTTTTGAAGTGGCTTGCGACGCGTCTGGACTCGGGATAGGTGGAGTCCTTTCCCAGGAAGGCCACCCGGTTGCCTATTTTAGCGAGAAGCTAAATGACACCCGACAGAGGTACTCCACCTATGATAAGGAGTTCTATGCGGTGATCCAATCGCTTCGCCATTGGCGACATTACCTCTTGCCGCAAGAGTTCGTTATTTTCTCTGATCACGAGGCCCTCCGTTATATTTACTCCCAGAAGAGACTGAATGCGCGACATGGTCGATGGGTCGAGTTCCTCCAGGACTACACTTTTAGTCTGCGCCACAAAGCGGGCGTTGAGAATAAAGCTGCTGATGCGCTCAGCCGTCGTGTGTTCATCCTTTCCAAATTAACCACGGCAGTTGATGGGTTTGCTAGGATAAGAGCCGAGTATGAGTCATGTCCCGACTTTAGCGAAACCTATGCGTTATTGAGAGACGGAACCCTGGCCGAAGTTGATGGCTATCTCATGCATGATGGATATCTGTTCCGGGGACGAAAGTTGTGCATCCCACGAACGTCCTTACGTGAGTTTCTCGTGTGGGAGTTGCACGCTGGAGGTCTTGCCGGACATTTCGGAAATGAGAAAACAATTGAGGCCGTCGAGTACCGGTTCTATTGGCCGAGCCTGAAGCGCGATGTTGCTAGGCATGTTGGCAGATGTCACACCTGTCAGCTAGCCAAACAACACAAGCAGAACACTGGCCTTTACACTCCGTTACCGGTCCCAAATTGTCCATGGCAAGATATCAGCATGGACTTCGTACTGGGCCTTCCCAAAACTCTAAGGAAACACGACTCGATTCTGGTCGTCGTGGATCGGTTCTCCAAAATGGCTCATTTCTTGCCCTGCTCCAAAACAGCTGATGCTTCGAGGGTTGCGAAGATCTTTTTTGACGGTATCGTCAGATTGCACGGTCTGCCCAAGACCATTGTTTCTGACAGAGATGTCAAGTTCACCAGTTTTTTCTGGAAAACCCTGTGGCACAAGTTGGGCACTAAGCTCCAATTTTCTACCGCTTTCCACCCACAACTGATGGCCAAACCGAGGTAGTGAATCGAAGTCTGGGAAACCTTTTGCGCACCTTGGTAGGTGAGCATGTTGGGACTTGGGATCTAAAATTGTCCATCGCTGAATTTGCATACAATGCATCTGTTAATAGGACCACTGGTTTGAGTCCCCATGAAATTGTGCATGGTTTTAAACCTAGACAGCCTATAGATCTCATCCCCATGGCTAACTATCATCAAGTCTCTGAGTCAGCATCCGCATTTGCATCGCATGTCCAGGAACTACACAGGGAAATCAAAGACAAAATTGAGCAGAGTAATGCTACCTATAAGCTGCGAGCTGACCTCAGGAAAAGATTTAAAACATTTAATGTGGGTGATTATGTAATGGTCCGGATCCGTCCGGAACGGTTTCCCCCGGGAACCGTTAAAAAGCTGCATGCACGCAGTGCAGGGCCTTTCCAAATTTTAAAGAAACTGAATGACAATGCCTATGTTGTAGATCTCCCTGGAGATTTCGGCATCAGTTCCACATTCAATATCGAGGACCTAGTGGCCTACAAGGGTCCTGATTTTAACCCTAGTAATCCCCTCATAGGTGAGCCTTCCCAAGACCCATTTTCTGAGAGTCCGTCCCTACCCCCACTTCCAGAAATTCCCCCACATTATGCAGCAGATCAAATAGATAAAATTGTGGATGATGAGATTGTGTCCGGTAAGGACGGTGGCACCCGACGGTATCTGATCCGTTGGAAGGGAAGACCCGCCTCTGATGACACCTGGGTTGACCGCAGCGACCTTCAGCAGTTGGATCCTGACATCTTGGAGCAGTACGAGAGTTTTGCAGATCCTCACTCGACGGAGTCGAGCTCTCTCCCACCTGGGGAGAATGATGGGGACATCGAGCCTCGGCCCTGGCGAGTGTACCAGTGCAGGAGGCGACATCTGAGCATGTAGTTCTAGCCATGTTGGCTGTTGTTCTTTTTCTGTTTTGTTATTTGGGTTGTGTACTTTTAGTCCCACCTCGATTAGTGGGCTTTTTCGTCTGTCGTTGTAAGCCTATTTATAGGCCCTTCATCTTTCTCTTTAGTATGCAATGAATAAAAATTTTATCTCTTCCCACATGTGTGAGAGAGCTAAGGTGAGGCGTGTGAAACCCGAGCCTATACCTAGGTGTGTGAAACCCTAGGCCCCCAACTAGGTGTGTGAAACCCTAGTGGGACCATTCCCCCCCCCCCAATCCCGTTTCCCCCTTCCCCTCTTAGCCGCCGGTCCTACCCTCCCTCTCTCTCTCTCCCGACCCCTCCCTTCCCGTCCCCGAACCCCCCAGCCGATCCGGCCCGCCCCGGCACCGCCACCAACCGAACCCTCCACCCCGCCTCTCTCTCTCCCCGTCCCTCTCCCGCGAACCAGACCCAACCCGACCCCTCCACCCCCGCCTCCCTCTCTCTCCCTCCCTCTCCCGCGACCCAGGCCCAACCCGACCCGTGCCCGACCCCGATCCCCCTCCCCCACCTGCTACCCCGGTCGGACCCCACCCCTCCCTTTCCCCTCCGTGACCTAGCCGCCCCCACCACCCCTGCCGCCCGATTCCCCACCCCTTCCCCTTCCCTGCAGCCCACCCGAACCCCTCTCCCACCCCTGCCGACCGAACCCTCCCGTGCCCCACCACCGCTGCCTTCCTCCCCCTCCGGGCAACAGCCCTAAACCCCCCCTACCTCTCCACCCTAACAAAGCTCCTCCCCACGGTATGAAGTTATGGCGGATCCCGATGTTGATCACGGCCTGATCGACGACGAAGACGGCTTTCTCGACATCCAGCCTCCCTTCCTCGACTTCCGGTTCAACGCCGGCGAGAGCGTGAAGGATTACGTGGATCGCATCACCTACCTCGTCGCCAAGGACGCGAAAGCACGGCTGGGCATCTCGGAGAACCATCAGCGTTGGCATCCCGGCACGCCCGTACATCCTAACGTGCTAGCCCTTCGGGCCCTCGCTCAAGCTCCGGCTCAACCTGAGGACACCGCATCGACTTCGACTCCTCCACCAGTTGAGCTCCCTGAGGTTCCCCACAATCCTCAGTAGGTGAGTTTCTTTCCCCGGTCAATATCGGGTGGTGACACCAATGATCGATTATCCTATATTTTATCTATGCAAACTGCTGCCCCCGTTGAATGGTGAGCTGTGAGATTCTGATTACCCTGTTTGTTATTAGCCCTGATATTGCATCTGGAATCCTGCTGGTATAACTAGGCGTTTGTTGTTCGGTTAATTTAGATTGGGATACCTGCTTGCATGCCTGTTATGCTTTGCTAAAACCATTAGCCATATTATTTGTTTAAATCAACTTCCTGTTTCGGCTCGGAGCAACAAGCGACCTCGTCGCGGCTCAACGAGTCTTTGAATTCCCTGTCGCACATACTGTTCCACATCACCAACTTGATGAGATGCGGAAGCTTAAATAAACTAAAGTGCTGAATTTAAAACATTAAAATCAGATTTCAGCACATCAGAATCAAATTTCAGCAAAGTCTATAATCACAAATCATCATCCATTCATGCCCAAACATATTTAATCTGACGAAGTAATAAAAACTGACAAGATAAAGATTAATTTCATATTCTAATAACCAAATCCCAGCAACAAAGATGATCACAGTCTCAAATAACAAAGCCAATGTTTCAAAGAACAACCGTAGATCTAATCGATAAACCCTAATGGATGAGATTCTCCAGAAAACCAATATTTGGAACCCTAATATGAAAATCAGCAATAAGGCCGGTTGGAAAATAAAATCTATCACATGAAAGTATCATAGGATGATCCAAACCGTGCTTTGGTCAATGACGGCGGCTATCCGATGCTCCGTTGTTGCAGATGAAGGGGCGGAAGAGGGGGCGTGGTCCAGAAGAAAGGTTGAAGAAGCCGAGACGAGTTGATCTTTGAAGATGGAGGAACTCCGCGTCGATCTTCCACGAAGTCGTAGACGAAAGGCGAGGCGACGAGGTAGAAGCGTGCGAAGGAAGAAAAGACTAGAAGCAAGGAAGATTTGTTGGGAGATACATCGAACAAGCGCACATGCTTCTCCGTTCTAGGGTTTCAATTCATATCATCATCGTCCCCTTTTGCAATTAGGGTTTTAGGATTTATAGGGGAAACAATCAAAGAAACACAAAAAAAGAAAGAAGGGGAGAGAGGTCCGCGCGGGTAGGGAGAGAGGAAGACGCGGGCACGCTTCCCAAGGCATGCCCGCGCGGGTGTGTCCGCGGGAAAGGGAGGCCGGCCGGGTGACAAGGGGTTCGGTTGGGGTTTTTGGCTCCTTCTGAATCTCATCCATTGAGATTTGAGTTGACCTACGATCCTACGACCTAAAACCTAACACAGAAACGAGTCAGTTCGGCATCTGTGGCTCGAACCGGATGCGAACATGGCTCGCACCTACCCAAACCAGAAATAAAAAGACAAATAACTAAAGATCCGTCAGTCGGATCGAAATAAAATAAAAACCAAAGTCTTAGATCTTCGAATGAGCTTTCCACTGATGCAGACGGATCGACGATCGGCTTCCTGGATCTCCGGAGGGGATGAAAATACACGATCAGCTGTGAAAATCTGCACGTAGTAGGCCTCGTCTGCATCAGTAGCCGATGGTAGAACAGCAAGTAGCAACATCTCCTGCCCAGTCTGCATCGGAGTAGGCACGCAACATTAGAGGAAAGGTGGAAGATAGAAGCAGTGAACGTGTAATGGTGCCCCGGAGATAGTGAAGGATTCGGAGTACATCTGCATAGTAAACAGGGCGGGGAGTCTAAACGAACTGACTGACAATGCCTACATCATGGGCAATGTCTGGTCTAGTCATAGTGAGATAGACTAGAATTCCAACCAACCTTTGGTATCTGAAGATATCCCGAAGAGGCTCACCATCAGTAGGGAGGAGCTTCAAGTTGAGGTTCATCGGTGTGTCAGCAGTGCGAAAGTCAATAAGAGCAGCATCGGCAATAATATCGGAAATATACTCTTGCTAGGAGACTAACAGATCACGAGCTGAACGAGCAATCTCAAGTCCAAGAAAGTAGCAAAGAGGGCCCAGATCCTTCATTTCAAACTGACTTTGGAGGTGACGCTGAAGGAATACTATGGTGACACTATCGTCCCCAATGATGATCATATCGTCCCCATGCATAAGCAAAACAGTAAGACTCTGATTGGAGGAGCCGATGAACAGGGCGTAATCAGAGCGTCGCTCTACAAACCCAGGGGCAGGAACTGCACTGTGAAATCCCTCAAACCAGGCATGAGAGGACTGCTTTAGCCCATATATGACCCGGCACAAACGACAGACTTGCCCCGAAGGAACAGAGAGGCCTGGTGGAGGAGCCATGTACACCTCCTCTGAGAGGTCGCCGTGAAAAAATGCACTTGTCACGTCCATTTGATGGAGTGGCCACCCTCGAGCAGCTGCCACAGCTAGGAGGGTGCACATAGTGGTCATTCAAGCAACTGGAGCAAACATCTCCTCATAGTCAATCTCATACTCCTGGGAGAAGCCACGAGCAACAAGACGAGTCTTATGTCGCTCAATGGATCTGTCAAGTCGAGTCTTAACCTTGAATATCCATTTGCAGCTAACAGGCACCACGCCTGAGGGACAAGGGACTAGATCCCAAGTCTGGGTCCGCTAAAAAGCCTCAAGATCCTCTGTCATGGCCTGTTGCCACACTGGGTGCAAAACTACCTCACGGTACGACTGGGGCTCTCGATGAGCGTGGAGAACAGTAAAAAAGGCCTAGTACGAATAAAAGTAGGAGGCAACAGCAGAGTATCTCGAGGTGTCAGGAGAGTCAGTGGTAAAAGCAGAGTAGCCAAACCAATCAGAAGAGTAGTCGTATCTATCAGGAGAGTGATGTTCACACGCAGGATAGCGCCAAACGAAACCAGGATCCGCGTCCGAAGAGAAGAGAGCAACTGCATGCGAGAGAGCACCAGTGGGGTCAGTTTCAGTGGGATTAACTGTGGAGTGTCGAACGTAGACACAAGTGACAGGCAGTGATGGTGGGGGGTGGGGAAGGTGGGGGAGGCGGGGGGACATGTAGGTGGGGGTGGGGGAGGCGGGGGAGATGAAAGAGGTGGAGGCGAGGAGGGTCCCGATGATAGTAAGAGAGGCTCAACTGGGGAAGGCATAGTTGTGGGCATGGGAGCAAGATATGGAGGTAGGAAGGGGATGGTGAGCGTGGTGGAGGCGTAGAGGGTGACGCAGGCGATGAGGAAAGATCCCGGGACTCAGTGGAAAAGTACGGGACATCCTCAACAAAGGAAACGTGACGAGAGACACGGATTTGACGAGCCAAGGGTTCGTAGCACCGATAACCCTTGTGCTACCGACTGAGCCCCAAGTGGACACCCAACAGATCTAGTAGAGAATTTGGTGCGCTCATGGGGATGGAGGAGGACGAAACACGTGCACCCAAAGGTACGAAGAAGGGAATAGTCAGGTGATATAGAGTAAAGTCGCTCATAAAGGGTAACACCAAAGAGGGTGGAGGACGGAGTGATGTTAAGATGAACGACGGTCAGAATAGCCTCGGCCCAGTAGGAATGTGGAACAGAAGCAGACAAAAATAGAGCTCGCGCTGTCTCGAGGACATGGCGATGTTTGCGCTTGGCGACTCTATTATGTTCATGGGTGTGGGGGCACGACTGTTGGTGAAGAGTGTCGTGAGTCAGAAGGATCTCACGCATCTCAAAGGAGAGATACTCCTGGGCACAATCAGACCGAAAGGTCTTAATGAGTCGATCAAACTGTGTGTGGAGTATAGTAGTAGTGAAGGTCCTGTCGATATGAGGAATCTCTAAGCGGCGACGCATAAGATAGACCCAGGTGCAGCGGGAGTAATCATCTATAAAGCTCACATAATATAGAAAACCAATAAAGGATGCAACTGGAGCAGGACCCCACACGTCAGAATGCACCAGATCAAAAAGGGCGTTGGATCGAAAAGCACTAGCAGAAAAAGGGAAAACTAAATGTTTTGCCAATCGACAACCAGTGCAGGCAGAAAGAGAGGAGAAAGACACTCAACCCAAAGCGTCAAAGCGAAAAACGCTTTGAAATCGATCACTAGTTACGTAACCTAACCTTCTGTGCCACAGGTCGGTATCAAAGATGACAGACAGAGCTGACTGAACGGAAGAAGTAGAAGTGGGAACCTGAAGGCGATCCAATAAATAGAGTCCCCAGCTCTACGATCCCAGCCAACTCTCTGACCTGTCCGCGGACCCTGCACAAAATAAGAAGTAAAGATAACGGTCAGGCTCGAGTCACAAAGAGAACTAACATATATTAAATTAATGTTTAAGAGGGGAGCATGGTGAACACGAGACAAGGTCAGGCGACCAGTAGGATCGAAAGCAGAGGTGATTGATCCACACTGCGAACTAGGTACGAGAGCTCCATCAGCAGTGCGAACCTCCAGGTGGGTGGGAGCAGGGGTACAGTCGGTGAGTATGGTAGAATCACTAGTGAGATGACAGGAGCCACTAGAGTCGAAGATCCATGGAGCAGCAGTACCAGGAGTAACGGACAGACCGTGAGCTGTCAAAGAGCAAGTAGAAGCAAAGTGCCGGAGAAATAGCTTCTCAAGTCACTGAAGACGGTCGGAGTCAGACCAGGACAAAGCAGTAGTGGTGACGGGAGGTGCCGAAGTAGCTGGATCGATAGCAGCAGCAATGTCACCACCATAGTAGAGCAGAGCCTGACTACGTCCACTACCGGCTATCTCAACGGAGGAATCCGGCACGAGAACAACCTCAAAGTGGAGTGGCAGAGGAGCATGGTGAAAGGCCATAGTGCTAGGAGAGACCATCATCGCGCAAGAGTGAGGAGACACGGAGGCGAGTATAGAAGTGCTCTCGAAAACCCTCGACAAGAGACAATAGGGAACCGACTAAGCATAGGGGTGGCATCGGCAAGAGAAAGCAAAGGAGGGGGCGGGATGACTGTGGTGGTGGTGGGGTGCTAAGGGGTCTGGGAGCAGGAGAGGTGCGAGGGCTGCGGTGGACCTCAGGAGTTTTGAATGACACGAGGAGAGGTGCGGTGCGGTGCTGGGGTGGCGAGGAGGGCTACGGGGGATCGGGGAAGAGAAAAGAGGCCTATGGGTAAAGGGAAGGGGGCGGGGAGGAGAGAAGGTATTGAAGAAGGGAGGGGGAGGGGAGGGGGCGGAGATCGAGGAGGAGAGGGGGTGGGAAGGGGGTGGCTGCGGATCAGGGAGGGGGATCGGGGAGGGACAGCGGGGAGAGAGGGGCAGCGGGGAGAGCGGTGCCACCGGTGGGAGGAGAGGCAGTGGAGAGAGGGGGGACCGTCGGTGGGAGAAGGGTCGTCGGTGAAAGGGGCCGGAGGGGAGGGGCTGCCGGAGGAGGTGAGGGGGATTGGGTAGGGGAGGGGCCAGAGGGGAGGGGCTACCAGAGGATGGAAGGGGGATCGGGTGGTTGCGGTGCCGGAGGAGGATCGGGTGATCAGAGGGCAGCCGATGAGGGTGAGGGTGAGAGGCCAGGAAGGAGGGTCTGTCGGAGAAGGGTGAGAGGTCGGAGGGCAGCCGGTGACAGGCCAGAGGAGCTGCCTTCGTCGTCGCAGGAGAAACCCTAAAGCTCTAAAACCATGTTAAAAGACGATGGCTAGGGTTTGGAGAGAATGGAATAATTCTCATTAGGGGAACTGAGCCCAATATATACAATGATGAAGACATGTAACCCGACCCGTCTATATATATGCTAACAGGTGAGTATTAATTCGTGATTGCCATCACCGACTCCTCCTTGTGCTCTCCAAAGAAGAACCTCTCCAAGCTTTTCCATTAGTACATTGTCAGCTTCCTCCATGGGCTTTTCCATGTGCACCTTCATAGGCTCATACTTCGATTTCACTTCGGGATCAACTTCGAGCTTTTTTTGGCTTACTCCACAGGATTTCTTTAGATTCATCCGCACGCCTCTTTAGAATTTAGTCCAAAAGGGAGTGCGAACTCCAATTGATAATTGAAGTCCCTCAAGGTGTTGGCTACAGAGAAAAATCCTTCGTTGAATTTGACCGTCTGGACTTACAATGGACGACGGATGTGATGGTCTGGCCATCTGCACGTCTATGCATCATATTTCAGATCTCTCATTAGTAACAATACATATGAAATTGGAGATTAAAGATTTGAATCTCCTATGTGAGCTGTTTGACTGATTATGCAGCTTTGAATCTCCTTTTGTTGGCGATGATCCATTCGACTCTGCATATTGATCTTCAGCAATTGCCATTGACTTTCTGACTTACACAACCCTAGGAGAAAGAGAGAGACGACTAGGGTTTGGGAGAATGACGGACAATTCTCATTAGGGCAATAGCCACGAATATATAGCCACATATATGTGCAGGGAATGAGTCATGTACACCTAACTCATATGTATAACCTACAATATACATTAACACCCCCCCTCAAACTCACGGTGGATCAAACACTGAGAGTTCGCTAATAAGAAACCGAAAACGAGGAGAGGGATGTGACTTTGTGAAAAAATCAGTAATCTGCTCTGCGGAAGACACATATAGAGCAAAGAAATGGTGCCAACCTCGTACTGCTCTCTAGAGAAGTACAATCGAGTTCAAGGTGCTTTATCCGCTCATGAAAAACCGGATTACTGACAATCTGAATAGCACTCTTGTTGTCATAATGAAGAGCGATAGAGCCAGAAGTAGCGACACCAAGATCTCGGAGAAGACGCCGTAGATAAACAATCTCTTTAGTAGTAGTGGCCATCGCACAAAACTCGACCTCAGTGCTGGAGAGAGAGACGACCTTCTGCTTCTTGCTCTTCTAGGAGATCAGAGAGTCACCCAAAAACATGCAATACCCGGTAAGAGAGCGACAAGTGGTCGAGTCACCAGCCCAGTCAGCATCAGAATATGAACAAAGAACCATAGAGGAGGTCGAGGGAAAAAGAAGCGACTTGGTAATAGTGCCTCGAAGATACCAAAGGATCCGTAGGAGGGCAGTATAATGAGCAGAGTGAGGTGCATCCACAAACTGGCTAAGAATACTGACTGCATGTGCAATATCCGGCCTAATGATGCAAAGATAGACGAGCTGACCAACTATCTCTCGGTACCTGATAGGATCTAAGAGAGGCTACCATCAGCTCGACGTAGCTTCACATGAAGCTCAAGAGGAGTATCAACTGTACGATAGTCAGAAAGTGCAACACGATCTAGGATGTCAGCCGTGTACTTCTGCTGAGAAAATAGAATCCCCCGAGCACCCCTAGCAACCTCCAGGCCAAGAAAGTAGCGCAGGGGACCAAGATCCTTCATCTGAAACTGACTTTGAAGATGCTGCTGAAGAGAGGCTATGGCACCAGAGTCGTCACCAATAACGATCATGTCATCAACATAAAGAATGATGATGGCCCGGCCTTGGGGGAAAGTCCGCACAAACATAAAGTGATCCTGGAAGCTCTCCACAAAGCTGATCTCAGTAACTACATGACGAAAACACTCAAACCAGACACGAGGAGCATGTTTGAGTCCATAAATAGCCATACGGAGACAACACACATGCTGAGAAGGCGTGATGAGACCAGGAGGAGGCTGCATATAAACAACCTCGGAGTGATCACCGTGAAGAAACACATTTTTCATATCGATCTAAAGCAGGGGCCAACTTCTAGCAGCAGCAACAGCGAGGAGGGTGCGAATGGTGGTCATCTGAGCCACCAGAGCAAAAGTCTCGTCATAATCAACCTCGTACTCCTGAGTAAAGCCTCTGATAAAGAGACGGGCCTCGTATCGATCAATGGAGTCATCGGGATGACGCTTGATCTTGAAAACCCACTTGCAGTTAAAGGGCTCAGCACCAACAGGCAGAGAGACAACCTCCTATGTCCGAGTCTGCTCAAAGGCCTGGAACTCCTCAGCCATAGCCTGCTGCCACGTAGGGTACTGCAGTGCCTCTCTGTAGGACCTGGGCTCTCTGTCTGTATGAAGGGAGGTAAGGTAAGCAGTGAACGCAGGTGAGTAGGAAGTGACTGCAGCAAAACCAAAACGGTTAGAAGAGCAGCCAAAGTGGTCGGGGTGGCGGCGCTCGCGCTGGGGATAGCGAGGAGTGTTGGGATCCACATCCGGTAGAGGGAGGTTGCTCTAAGTAAACGGCATACTAGAGGAGTCATGGTCTGACGAAGAGGTAATAGGCAATGAAGCAGGCAGACGACGACGAGAATACATCTGAGGAAACGGAAAAACAGGTGATAGGGACAAGAGATCTGAGGGAGAGGAAGGAGACACAGGAGAAACAACATCTGAGAGGGAAGGAGGAGATGGAGGGTCGACCACGGTAGCAGGAGGTAAGGGCTCGAGGGAAGAGGCAAACGAAGAAGCAGTAGAAGAAGGTGAGGGTGTCACAAGAGGAGTCTGCTAAGACACCGAGGAGGGAGCTGAAGGAATCTCAAGAAAGGTGAGATCCTGAGACGCAGCAGAGTAATAGGGAACATTCTCGACAAATGAGACATGTCAAGAGATGCGAAGACGGCGAGCCAAAGGGTCATAGCAACGGTACCCTTGTGCTCAGAACTGAGCCCCAAAAGCACACACTTTGTGGACCAGGCCGAGAACTTGTTATGCTCATGGGAAGGAAGAAGGACAAGGCACGTGCACCCAAAAGTGCACAGCATGCTGTAGTCGGGAGGAGTGTCATAGAGACACTCATAAGGAGAGACACCCAAGAGGACTGAGGAGGGGGTGATGTTAATGAGGTTGATAGAGATCAAAATGACCTCTGCCCAGAAGGTGCGAGGAACAAACGAGAAGAGAAGCTGAGCAAGAGCAGTCTCAAGGATGTGATTGTACTTTCGCTCAGCAACCCAGTTCTGCTCATGAGTATGAAGACAAGATTGCTAGAAGAGAGTCCCATGGGACTAAATAATAGAGCACATCGCAGAGGAGAGGTATTCACGTGCGCAATCAGACTGGAAAGTTTTGATACAAGCATGGAACTGAGTATGAACCATGACTGTGAAGGCCTGAAAGACCTCAGGAATGTCAAATAGTTGAGTAGGTGAGAATAACCGTCCAAAGTGAACTGAAATTTATTAGAAAATAGCAAGCTCTCTGACTGAAACTTACGAGTTCAAAGATACACATTTTATTTCACAAATGACTAACAGACATCTCAGAAAAACAGATGTTTCTATAAAAAATACAACATCCACCGAACGTCAATTATAGCAATTAAGCAATACATGAAATTTTATTCGCTTTTTCTCGATTTTGTATCAACAAACTCATGGAACCATAAAAAAGAATATTAAAAATTAAAAATTATTAAATAAAGAATTAAAGTGATTCTGTAATAAATTACTCGTACCTGATTAATTCTGTGTCCAGAAAGGTGATATGCTTTCAAAACATCATTTATCAAATTTACATTGCCTGATTTCATGAATGAAATTGCAAACTTCTCCAAATAATGTAATGCTATCAAATCTGTATTATCCTATACCACAGAAAACAGGCTGAAAATTAGTTAAAGAGTTTATGATCAATAAATTAAACGCATAAAGCATGATAAATGTACCTTCATTACTACATAAGCATCTTTGAGAAGCCCGGCTGCCACTAAGATATCTAGCATCTTCTCATGAAGGGACTTACATAGCACTCTCTTGTTGTATCTCAACATATTATAGACAGAAAATGATTCTGATGGGGAACCGGATTGTGCCAACTTTAAAATGAGGGAAGAGCAAAGTTCCTGAGAAAAAAAAAGCTCTAGACATGCTTTTCTACGTGATATTCAAGATGTTGTGCACAATTATAATGCATTATGCCAGATGTCACACTTATAGAAATTGATCGGTTCCCTAAGGATTGGTTACTAAAGTTAGGGCCTTAAGTTTAGTCCCCATTGCTATTAATAATTCGAGGAAAAGAAAACAAGCAGTAAATGAGAAGATCAAAGTCAGATAGGGTGTTCAGCTCAAATGATGTTACATTGATTCTTCTACATGTTGAGGCACCGGCATCAGGCACATTCAAAGCCTGCACTCTTACAGCTACTCATTGGATTCATCTATCCTGATTTTTAAAGAAAAGATCCACAAAATTACAAACAAAATCTCAAAGATCCTTTATTATTTTGCCATCTATAACCAACTAGATTACTATGCATATAAACTTATTTACATAAAATTTCATTTAACCTTCCCCAAAATTTATTTATCAAACAAGCCTTCGGCCGTCGCATGGCTAGCCGGCACCGAAAAGTGTACTCAGTCGTCGCTAGGTCAGCACACTCAAACGCCGATTTCTTAAGTGTAATCCTAAATTAGCCAAATCCATTAGGTTCGATCATAGTTTAAAAGTCGAACGTACAGTACACAAATTTCAACACACTAGATGTTAACTTGTAAACCTACATCCGCTGCACCGGTTCTATTATCAAAATTAAAAAGAAGAAAAACAGTAACTCGGCATTCGACATCTGTTGAGTTTCTGTTTCCGTACGAACAAGGCAAGTGATTCCACTAATATTGTGTGAACCCCCTCTTCTCCAACACCTATCCCCCCCCCCCTCCTCTTTTGTATCCCTCTGTTCACTCCTTTCTCTCCTGGTTCTCCCTTCAAACTTCTCCTCTATGAAAATCTAACCCAACAATACCCACAAAGTCTCTCTCTCTCTCTCTCTCTCTCTCTCTCTCTCTCTCTCTCTCTCTCTCTCTCTCTCTCTCTCTCTCTCTCTCTCTCTCTCTCTCTCTCTCTCTCTCTCTCTCTCTCTCTCTCTCTCTCTCCGTGTGTGTGTGTGTGTGTGTGTGTGTGGACAAACATGTGCAAGCTAGTCTATATGATATGCGAAGAGATCAACAATATTATTGGTAGTAGCAAGTCAAAATATAGACTCCCTCTGGACAAACATGTGCAAGCTAGTCTATATGATATGTGAAAACAATATTATTTGTAGTAGCAAGTCAAAATATAGACTCTCTCTCTCTCTCTCTCTCTCTCTCTCTCTCTCTCTCTCTCTCTCTCTCTCTCTCTCTCTCTCTCTCTCTCTCTCTCTCTCTCTCTCTCTCTCTCTCTCTCTCTCTCTCTCTCTCTCTCTCTCTCTCTCTCTGTGTGTGTGTGTGTGTGTGTGTGTGTGTGTGTGTGTGGACAAACATGTGCAAGCTAGTCTATATGATATGCGAAGAGATCAACAATATTATTGGTAGTAGCAAGTCAAAATATAAACTCTCTCTGGACAAACATGTGCAAGCTAGTCTATATGATATGTGAAAACAATATTATTTGTAGTAGCAAGTCTAAATATAAAAATTAATTTAAACCAATTACCAAGAGTAGTTTAAAGCGAAAGATCAAATTATTTTCAACACCAAGCACGATCGATCGAGTGATGCTAAGCAATTCCAGATAAAGCAAGCAGTGACACTTTGGAAGTCGAGACTACTGCTAGCTAGGGTAAGCTCACAAGTAATGTTATGGATCTTTGCCCAAGAAGGTTTCAACCAATTGGCTCATGGCTTAATATGGTGTCAAAGATTTTAGATTCATATATTGTTGAACTTATAAATCAACCAGTGGTGTAACATGGCAAAGATATATTTCAATGATGTAAAGGAGCTTAAAAAGGTTTCTCCGGGGATCTATGAAGGTAGATCTAGAGGATGCTTGCCACATAAACATAACTACTTGAGAAATTAGTAATTCAAATCCAACACGTGTATGAACAAAAGGTTGCTCACCAACTTACACTACCCGCTCAAATGACCAAAGTACAAAAAATAGTGTGGAGAATGTGGGGAAAATCCTCTTGATCCTCGATCACTTGTGTTGAGATTTATTGAGAATTTAGATTTTTCAAGTAGGTTTACAAGAAGTTGAAATTTTGAAGAAAGAGACTGTGTTCTGTGATCCTTCCAAGCTTCAGGCTTGATTGGCTAGGACTAGCGTTGCTTTGCTCTTTGAATCTTCTGATTTCTGGACTAGAACTCAAGACTGGTTTCATGAACAAAGAGAAGATATCTGGATGCCCAAGTGATTTGCCTTGAATGTTTGTAATTATTCAAAAGTCCTTTGTCTTGGCACTTCCCTCTTATTTACAGAAGGAGAGGGTGGTTGAGGGAGTCATGAAAATTTTCGTAACTCCCAGTTAGTTTTTCTCTTGAGTGTGAATGAACCAATTGTTTGTGGCTTATGGTTTAGTAAACCGGTCTGACTTGCTAGACTTGTAGTTCCTTTTGCACTTGGACTGGATCAACCTGAATCTACCCACTAGGTCTCAAACTCGATGATTTCATGATCAGGTCTTCTTTGACTGACTTGATAGATCATGTGGATTTGCAAGATCAAGCATAGACTTGCATCATCGAAGTCTCCACTCAACATTTCTTCGGCCTTGTATCAGCATGTTGAAGACTGGTAAATTTGAATAATCTATTATCACTTATCGACTTGAGATGAGTTTGATTTCTGGATTTGCTAGTATTCATTTGGGAAGACGAAGTTATGCGGTGAGGGTGTATCTTCCTCTTCTTTCTTCCTTCTCTTTATTTTTTTTCTTTATTTATTTCCTTTGCTTTCTTTCTATCTTTTCTTTCCTTTCTTTCTTTCTCTTTTGCTTTCTTTGCAGTAGGGCTGGCTTGGCTTTGGACTGGGGCCGGTAGACCCAGGTATTGTGGATGGTTTGGCCCTAGAAACAGGCTGGTTCAACCCCCCAGTAAGGGGTCGGTTCGGCCCCAGTAAATGGCCTGAAATTTTTCCAGACTTGAACAAATTTTTTAAGTCCCAGACTTGGATTTTTTTGATGTCTTCAGACTTAAAAAATCTTTGAAGTTCCATACTTGGAAAAATTTTGAAGTCTTTAGACTTAGAAAAAATCTCTAAAATCCCAAACTACAAAAAAATTTGATGTACACAACATGCGTAGAAATGAATCCGACGAAGCACGAACACGACTCAAACAATCCACCACATGTTGCAAAGGAAAGTGGTCGGGACTGGAGGCCTGTCGTTAGTGGACTGTCGTGTTTAGGGGTGGTTGTCCTCGGCGCACAGAGAAGAGGAGGGGGTGGGGTGGTGGTGGTGTTGCGAGTGGTGGCCCCGGTGTCGAGTGTCACAAGAACATGGGGAGCAGAAGAAAAAGAAAAGAAACCATGGTCTCTCGATGATAGCCCTATGACCAATGTTTAAAAAGGCACAAGAGACATGCCTCGAGGCGAGGTGGCCCTGTGCTACCTCGAGGTGCACGCCTCAGCAGCAGCATATAAGAGGCATACACCTCTGCAGGTAAAGGCTTACGCCTCTACCCGAGGAACATCTCAAGGCGTAGGAGACGTACGCCTCTTACTGCAGGTGTGAAACAGAGGGCGGGGCATAGGGGCTAAAACCGAGGGTTTGGTGTGTGTGTGTGTGTGTGTGTGGGGTGTGTGGGGGGGGTGAGGGGTCCCCCACTAAGGGTTTGATATGTAAAATCACCCCCATGGGCCCTTTTTCTACCATTGAAACCTCCTAAACACTTTTACATCTCCTCTCTAGGTTTTGAAACCCCTTTGCCCCAAAAGCCCAAAATCAAGATCTAGTACTCATTCCAGACGAGCTCCCTATTGACGTCATATTGGTACCAGCTAGAGGTGGGACATGGGCGGGTCTGACCCGAACCCGACCCGCCCAACCCGAACAATGGACAAACATGGGAAAAGCTAGTTAAAAACTTGGATGGGTTTGGACAAAAAAAGATCAACCCGATTTCAATTTAGACGGGTTTGGGCACCGATCTTCCCAACCCGAGGAACCCGAGGAAGTGATACACGAAGGTTGAATGCTTTGGTAGTTTTTTTTATGGAAATCAAAGGCTGTCTATTTGATGTTGAATGCTAAGAATTCATTTGAAACATGTGAGGATATGGGTTGGATTTTATGTTTTCGTTATGCAAATCAAAGATTTTTTTTATGAAATTCAAAAATCTGTTGGGTTTTTTTCCCATCTATTTATGTGCACAAGCATTTCTAATTGGGCAACCTGCCCATTATTTTGAAAATTGAGCAACCCGAGCAACCCGAACAACTAGAATGGGTAAGCACAGGTTGGGCTTCCACGGGTTCCACAGGTTAAGGTTTGTGCAAGTTGGGTTGGGCATGGGCAGACCCTCCAACCAGCCCAAGTCCCACCCCTAGTACCAACTCTGAGATAGAGACTTTCTACTCTAGAACAAGGAGACAATGAATTTGCAACTAGATGTATTTCAAAGTTCAAACAACTAAGAATCACTACACTGTTGCCACCTTTACTACAAAAAATATAGCTCTTGTCTTAACTTAAGAACATGACTATTCTTCTTTTTGTTAATGATCCAATATATGAATTTTTACTTGAAGTTTAATGACAGTGTCAGAGATAGTAAAGTAATGGGATAAATAATTGTCACCATTATCACTTATCAAATATCAAAATCTTAAATTTCGAATAGTATTCTGTTCTAAGCTTCGAACACAAGAATGTCTATTAATGCATGGTAGTAGCAAACATTTAGCCAATTTAATATCTATTCATATGAAGGATAGGCTAACTACAATAAAAATAATGATTATAGATATGACACACACTTAAAAGCTAACTAAATAGAACTACACACTTGAAACTCTGTACATTATGCAAACTAAATAGAATTACACACTTGGTGGCGTAAGCTAACTAAATAGAACTACAATAATGATTATAGATATGACACACTTGAAACTCCCTACTTATGCTATCTTGTGTGAATCTTATTGATGCAGGACTGACCCTCTAAATGATGCAATGTTCAGAGATTATTATTTGTTTTGCAACTTAACAATATCAAACATAAAATAACAGAGAGTTTCCAGGTTCAGCAATTGAGTCTAGTGATGATTTAATACCAGACCTCAAATTGCAATCCTACACTCCTACGTCGCCTGCACTGGAAAACTCTGAAACTCGATGGGCCTGTAGTGATGTCCCCATCACTTATGACATAGTTTTTCAGAACCAGAACTTCATAGTTTATTAGAAAATGCTATAACTCCGGTCATAACCAAACACGAATTGACTATGAACTTGTTATGTATAGTATCAACTTTAAGACAACCGCCATATTGAAGATAATTTCTTGGACCCTCTGCTTCATATTTTCTTTGGCTATTTTGACACTCTACGCAGTTGTCTCCTATCAATCTATCATTCATGTCCGACATCATCAATCCTTGTCTAAATAGCAGTTATCAACAAAGACAGACAATACATATTGGCATGGAACATAAGCTTCATATCAGCATGCTTTAAAGCATATTTGGATAGGCAAAATCATACAGAAACAAGGGTGAAGGAAATATTACCTCGTCTAGTTGATGACCTTTCCTGTGCATGTCCTCAATGGTTCGATATGCGAGGTCATACAGATTCTCCTTACTGAAATATTTAATTAGGATTTGAAACGTGTTAAAATCTGGAGATATAGCCAACTCATCCATTTTTTTCAACATCTGCATTACACTCTCCATATCCCCTGCATTGCAATAAGCCCTAAGCAGGGTATTTAGCATAACCAAGTCATATTTGCTATAGCTAGCTTCAAAGTCCTTTGCAAGTTGTTTTGCTTCTTTCAGTAGTCCACTTCGACAAAATGCAGAAATCATGATGCTGTAGGCATAACCATCTGCGGTAATAAGAAACAAATTAGTCTGGTTTAGGACACTAAAGCAGAAATTCTATATGATGTGACAGATCAGCAGTTGATTCAATGAACTAATCTTAATATAAAATTCAGCAGTTCAGGTTCAGTTATTCAGAATTCAAACAGGTAATTTTATGATTAATTTAGAAGGCAGAAGCAAGCAATGTCAAGCAATTCTTATACGATGGGGTTGATCGAAGCCAAAAGGTTCAACTGGCTAAGATTCAAGTAATGATTAAATGTAATTAAATAAAGGATTTGAAAGATAAAGCTTAGGCACAAATTGGTTTCAAAAAGATAAGTTACATACTGTTGAATGATCCCATTGAAACCAGCTTTTATTCATCAAGAATATCTCTAATGATATAAAGTATGAATGCAGGGATATCACCGGGTTTGATTCTATGTGGTTGCAAACCAAGCACGTGAGATGGATGATTATCGAGAATATCAGCATGTATCTTTGGGTCATAGTAGGGAGTTGGATCAAGGTAATATCGGGTGGAACTGAAACTAAATCCGAATTGATCCTACTAGATATAGAATTACTATTAGTCCCACCTTAGTTGTGGTAATGTAATTGTGGTCGCGGAAAAAGATTCGGGTCGTCTTTATTGCGGATCACACGAGATTACAAATTTTTTGATCAGGAGATTGTGGGAGAGATCCTCTGGAGGGTCCCTTTGATCCGCGTCTCCACGTGGTATTCGTGCGAGAGCTCTGAAGGGGTTGCCCAGGACAGAGGTCTTTACAGGGTGAGGGTTTCTTAAGAGGCTAAGGAATATCGGCCGTTGATTTTGTCCCGTCCGTGCTTCGCGCTTTCTCGGCTAGGGAGGCTTTGGGCTTCGTTCCTCGGTCTTCGTGTCTTCCTCGATCCTTGTTCGACCTCGGCGTCCTTGATCGTCGGTTCGCGGCGTCGATCGTGTTTTTGGCGTCAGCTTTGGCTTTAGCTTTCGGCTTTGGCGTAGCTTTGGCGTGGCTCTGGCGTTTGCTTTGCTTTGGCGCTTGCACTTGAACGTAGGCGGGTAGAGACTTGCAATGCTTTAGTTCTTCCGGACTTCGCGTCGTATCGGCTAGAACGTGCGGTGCTTTGCTCGTGACCGTCGTAGTTGCTTGGCTTTGGCACGTGCGTTGCTTTAGCGCGGGCTTTACCGGTGCGTTTGCTTTGGCTTCTTGCGTCGGCTTTGACTTTAGCTTTGACTCGATCTTCTTTTCGAACGACTGGCGCTACTTCTTCAAGGCTTCTTTATTCTTCCGGCTTCCTCGACGGTTGTGGCGTCGGTCTTGGCTTTTCGGCGGGGGTAGCACCGATCCTTGTGCGACGGTTGTAGCGTCGACTTTTATTGATGAAGACGGCGGGGGTAGCACCGATCTCCGTGCGACGGTTGTGGCGTCGGCTTTTGTTGATGAAGACGGCGGGGTAGCACCGATCTCCGTGCGACGGTTGTAGCGTCGGCTTTTGTTGACGAAGACGGCAGGGGTAGCACCGGCTTCCTTGCGACGGTTGTAGCGTCGGCTTTTGTTGACGAAGACGGCAGGGGTAGCACCGGCTTCAGGCCTTCTTCTCCCGGCTTTCTTCTTCGTGCGAGGAGTCGATGCCTTGATTGAAGACGACGAGTGTTGTCGGCTTCGATCTTCTTCTCCGGCCTTTGCTTATGGCGTCTTCGGAGCTGATGAAGATCGTTGGAGCAATCGGGTGATGACGGCTCCGGGTCTTCTTCTCCACGCTTTCTTCTTCGTGCGAGGAGTCGAAGCTTTGACCTTCGAGTGCAAGGTCTTCACGTTGATGAGGACTTGAAGGGCCAAGGATTCCCGTAGGACGTGCTTGCCGTGCCTCGTGAAGCCTTCGGTCTTCAAGCGTTGGAGCTTCTCTTGGGGAGCTCTTTCGTCTTCGGCTTTCGGACCTGGCGACGGTTGTGACGTTGGCTTCTTCTCCAGGCATGTTTGGCTTGATTGGAGTTGAAGGCTTCTTTTGGAGATGGCGGGTGTAGCACCGATCTCTATGCGACGGTTGTAGCGTCGGCTTTTGTTGATGAAGACGGCGGGGGTAGCACCGATCTCCGCACGACGGTTGTAGCGTCGGCTTTGTTGGTGAAGACGGCGGGGGTAGCACCGATCTCCGCACGACGATTGTAGCGCCGGCTTTGTTGGTGAAGACGGCGGGGGTAGCACCGATCTCCGCACGACGGTTGTAGCGTCGGTTTTTGTTGACGAAGACGGCAGGGGTAGCACCGGCTTCAGGCCTTCTTCTCCAAGCTTTCTTCTTCGTGCGAGGAGTCGACGCCTTTGTTGAAGACGACGGGTGTTGTCGGCTTCGATCTTCTTCTCCGGCCTTTGCTTATGGCTTCTTCGGAGTTGATGAAGATCGTTGGAGAAGTCGGGATGACGACGACTCCGGGTCCTCTTCTCCAAGCTTTCTTCTTCGTGCGAGGAGTCGAAGCTTTGATCTTCGAGTGCAAGGTCTTCACGTTGATGAGGACTTGAAGGGCCAAGGATTCCCGTAGGACGTGCTTGTCGTGCCTCGTGAAGCCTTCGGTCTTCAAGCGTTGGAGCTTCTCTTGCAGAGCCCTTTCGTCTTCAGCTTTTCCGACCTTTTGTGCCTTCCCCCACCCCCTCTATTTATAGGCAAAGGGGAGCGGTTGGGGGAGATAAATCTGAAATCTTTTTGTTTCATCCGATATCTCCCCCCATAACCATCAAGATATTGTTCCTTTATCCAAGGAAACAAACCCGATCCCCTCCTTTTTAGTTGGGGTGGTTATGGGCTAGATGTGACTCGATCTTTAAAGATCGAGTTGTTATTTTTTTGTTGCACTTTTGGATCGGATGGCGACACAACGTCATCTTGTCCGTTGGATCGAGGGATCGTCGCGGATCTACGGCTGCGTAGACGTCCACGCCACCTCCCCCCGCATCGAGGCGGTTTTTTTTTTTATTTCTTTTTCTTTTTCTTTTCTTTTCTTTTTCTTTTCTTTTTCTTTTCTTTTTCTTTTATGGCCGGCCCCACCTCTCCATGAGGAGGGGGCACGGTTTTCAAGAGGGGGGGCCGGTGGGCCCCCCTCTTTGAGTTCGAGTCGCGGGTCCGGTGGGACCCGTTTGCTTCGAGTTGGGCCATGGTGCGCGGATTGAGTTTGCACGCGGGCCGAGTGTGCATGCGGGCCATTTGTGTACGGGCCTAATTTCGCATGCGGGCCGTTGTGCGCGGGCCTAATTTCGCATGCGGGCCGTTGTGTGTGGGCCGGGTTTCGCATGCGGGCCGTTGTGTGTGGGCCAGGTTTCGCATGTGGGCCATTGTGTGTGGGCCAGGTTTCGCATGCGGGTCGGGTCCAATCCGTGGGCTAATTTCGGTGCCCACAGTAATGGTGTGCGTTATCTCCTTATATAAAGAGAGGTATTCTTATGTAATGACAATGACACCTTGTCAAAGGCTCCTCCTACAACGGTCAATCGCATATCTCCTTTGGTTGCCTCTTCTTTGCTTGCAGCCGCGCTTGTCCTTCGTTTGCAGCCTCTCCTCTCGGTGCCTCTCCTTAGGACCGTCTGGGCATGCGCTCTACACTCGCGCCCTGCGCTCTCCTTGGCCGTTGTCTGCGCCCTACGTTCTATCGACCCACCCGTGCCTTGCTGATTAAGATCTTCTCCCTTATTTCGATCGAGCTTATCTCCCTCCAGCATCTCTCTCCTTAGCCGTTGTCTTATCCTCTTTCTCTCTAGTCGCACAGGCTCTCGGATCTCCTCTATCCGGTCACACTTGTGCCGGCTCTTGGATCCTCTCTCTTTCTGATCAAGATCCTCTCTCTTTCCGATTGGCTTTATCCTCTCTCCCCCTGGTCGTGCCTTGCCGATCGAGATAAGCATGTATCTTTGTCATCCTATTCTCCTTATCAATCCATAGTGCGTGCTTAGAAAAACTTAACTTATTTATAATGAATTCAATATGGACTGAGATATCATCTCAAGCTTCCAAGTAAGGACGGTCTTAAAAATTTCTGTCATTTCTAGCAAATGATAAACTAAAGTGATCATGCCCAAATTTTCCTTTAGGGTCTGTTCAGTACAAAAAGATAGTCCGCTAACTCCAAAAGAACATACATTTCCATGCGATGATCCATAACTTTTTGTCGCAAATCCAATTGCAATCATGCATAATCATATTTATTAAATATGTATAATCTGGGATAAACCGATACTTCGAAACAGGTGTCGTACCCGTATCGGATGCTTCCTGATACTCCGTTATGGCCCGATACGGCGGGACACGTATCCGATACGACTAGGAAGTATCTGGGTTTCAAAAAACAAAAAAAAAAGATCTGATATGTCGGGGATACGGGGTCGATATGCTGGGGATACGGGACCGATACGTCAAGGATATAGGACCGATACGATGGGATACGTATCGATGGTAACGTAGTCCAAAATCCATAAATCCGACCCAAACCCGACCGAAACGTCGGATATGGGTCTAAATTCTATAAGTGACCATTTGCTTAATGATATCATTTATATGCTTTGTTTTTTGGATGATGCATGTGACACTAACTTTGTATTTTGTAATGGATGATGAATGTTAGCGGTTTTTGCTAGCGTTGTGGACAATGAATGTGACACTTGCGTAATGTTGTTAGCGTTATTTTTTTGTAATGGATGAATGTGACACTAGCTTTGTATTTTTTTATTGTATTGGATGTAAATCATGTAATGAATGATGAGTATGGTCATATTTAATTTTTAAACTATTCACTATCCATATTCTAGCACAAAAAATATTATATTTAATTATTAATATTAGTCTATTATATATATATATATATATATATATAAAATTACAAACGTATCCTTGTCGTACCGCATATCCTAGTTTTTCAAAAATCCATGAATCGCCGTATCCGTATCCCCATATCCGTATCGGTGCTTCCTAGGGTGCAGGTCACAACCGCAGCGGCCTCCCTCCTCGAGCGATTGTGGTGGAGAGCGGTAAAGCCATTGATAGTGGTTGTCGTATGTTGTGCACCATAGGGACATGCAAGTGGTGCGAGTGGTGGTGTTCAGTCGTTGTATGGCCGTTGGGATAGTGTTGGTTGGGGTGGTCTTGGCAAGCAACAGGTCCATATAGGTGGTGCACTCATGGCATAGCCGTCGGGAGGTGTTGGTGATGTATGTGTCATTGTGGTGGTTGAACGGTGGTGGATAGTGGTTGCGTTTGAGGTGTTGGTGTACGCACGGCGGGGAGGCCAAGAGATCACTAGAATGTATGGCCGTCAGTAAGAGTGGTGGGTTAGGTGGTCCGGTGGTGGTGATTGAGCAGCCGACATGGCCACCGATGTGATGGGGTACGAGCTCAAGAGGGTCGACGGAGAAGGAAAAACGGAGGGGAGGTGCTCACCTCAGGGAAAATAAGTCGCCGGAGATGAGTCCGGAGGAGATCTCATGCTGGTTACCGCCTTGCCGAAGCAAAAGGAAAAAGAGGTCTAGGCCGATGGGTTCCTCCGCTTCACTTCCTCTCTCTGCTAATTAGTTTCTCTATTCTCCTCTTTTTCTCCTTCTCTTTCGGTCTCTTTCTTCCTCTCTCTTTCTCTCTCTCTATTTCTCTCTTTCTCGTTCATGAACTCTCCTCTCACCAGTCCCTTTTACTATCTCTTTGTTTCTCTCTTTCTCTCTTTCTCTCAATCTCTCTCTGTCTTTATTTCCCTCCTCTCTTCTACTCTTCTCCTCTCTCTCTCTCTCTTTCCTATACTCCTCCCTCTCCATCCCTCCTCCTTCCTCTTTCCTTCACACCGGATCCCAGCCCACCAGAGAGAGAGAGCCAAAAGGAAGGGGGCAGGTCGCAACCGTCGTAGTGACGGTCTCAGCCGAAGCGGCCTCCTTCCTCCTTCTCGAGCGAGAGAGATCCCCTCCTTCCTCTCCCTCTCTCCTTCCTCCTTCCTATACACCGAAACCCTAGCCCACGGAGAAAAAGAGAGATACAAAGAGAAAGGGGGTAATTAACGTTAGCTCCTTAAAAAGGTTTTCGTTTTACGTTAAGGGTATATAAAGTTTGAACTCAATGTTAAGCCCCTGTAGTTGGACTTTGGCTAACGCGAGCTCCTTCTCCCACACATATGTAATAATAAAAAATTTTGAATGGCAATTTTAGCCCTACAGAACCCATGTAGCCCTCTCCCTGCATGGCGTCAGACCTACTCTGTCAGCAACAAGACGGCTAGAATCCAAACCCGAGTCACCCGGACCATCTCGCGCGGCCACATGGCTACAGCCTCTCCACCGCATGCATGAACACCATGGCAGGAGCTCGTCCCGAACCACGGAATCCGCCAATGTGGAATCGGCAAACCTTGACACGAACGAATGGTCTCTGGTGGTTCTCCATGTGAGGCCGACCGGTGTCCGAGCGCGGCGAAGGAGCGGTGCAAAACCCCCCAAGCTCGGTTCTATGTGAACGAATGGGTGGCACCATTCATAAATTCGAATGTCACTTTGGACATTTACGTGGTAAATTCAAATGCCACGTACTTTATCTTTATCTGTAGTTGGACTTTGGCTAACGCGAGTTCCTTCTTTAGTGTATATGTAATATCGAAATTTTTTAAATGACAATTTTACCCCTACAGATAAAGTGTAACAATCATAGTAAATGAGTAACAATTGTTAAAAAGTAAAAATCTGTTAGTTTTGGCTAACGTGGGCTCCTTCTACCAAACACATGTAATAACAAAAAAATTTAAATGGCAATTTTAGCCCTACATATAAAGTGTGACAATCTTAGCAAAAAAGTAACAATTGGTAAAAAATAACAATCCGTTAGCAAAGAGTAACAATTTGATATGGTAAAATGCCTTAATTATCAATTGATTGTAGCGGTATTTCTGCTCATCTGGTCACAATATGATTATCTTTGTGACAAAAAATGCATTTAACTATGCAAAACCAAGTCGATTCTATCTCGCACATAAAGAGTAACAACTAGGTAAAAAAGAGTAACTATTTGGTCGGTTGACAGCAGAAAAAATTTAAATTAAATTTTTTTGTGGTTATAAATAAATTAATCTGGAGTGATTTCAATTGATTTTCATGCAAAAAATAGTTCGTGTTAAGTTGATGGCAAGAAATGTAAATTTAATGAACTTGGGTTGGACGCTATTGTCTTTTTTTCTATTTAGTTCGGCGGTATTTTGGGAGGGAGTTATTGTAATACGGAACTTGTAGGAGGGCTTATTGCAAGTAGATATCTACCTTTGTTAGGGAACTATCACTAAGTCCCCTAAGAGAAAGAGAGAGTGAGAGAACTTGAGGAGGGAGGGGGGAGGGTTGCAGGTCGCAGTAGTAACAACCTCCTCGTTCCTCCTCGAGCGGGAGCAGAAGCAAGCAAGAGAGAGCAAGGGGGGGTACGGCGGCCGAGATGAGTATGATTCACATGGTGCTGCCGGAGGGGAAGCAGAGAAGTGGTGAAGGAGGGATGCGGCGGGCGAGGTGGTGGCCAGTGCAAGCCCCCCTCACCTTCTTTGTATTCGATCAGTCTTTCGAAAAAGAAAAAAAAACCAATAAGAAAGATAGGAAGAAGGAGATACGTTGGATGATGGTACAATTGCCCATGAGCTTACTTTTTTTATTTTGCCTTTGCTTTTTAACAAAAAAATCCTCAAAATTTTTTATTTACTTTTTTTTGCAATTTCGTCCCTCTTAAATCCCTTACTAAAACTCTCATCAAACCTCATCCTCAAATACTGGCCATTCAAATGTGTCAAGAGTTTGTCTCCCAACTTATATCCAACAGCTCTTCTTATCTAAAACCTTCCCTTATATATATATGTGCGCGCGCGTGTGTGTGTGTGAGAGACCACATGTGATTGTTTTAGCTCCCTTTTTTCTACTACAGCTTATTTTCAGCAATTTGCTGATTTATCAAGCCCTTTTGTGTTGATTTTATGTGTTATTCTTCAATCCTGCATCGTCATGTAGCTCATAGAACCATATAAAGTCGGATTTTTTTCTATTCCCAGCAATATCTTTACTATATAAAGAGAATTGGCCCCAATGACACAAAAAAAAACTAGCCCAGATGACACAAAAAAAGCACTACCGACCTCTTCCCCTGCCTTGAATTAAAAACAGTATTATACATAAAAGATAATAGGGGCATTTGTCCGTTTAAATGTATTTTCAGAGTAACGACACTATACGAGAGCACCCACGATCTTTTTCCGAATGTCCCCGGTTCCCCTTCTCCCTATTCGCACACACGTCTTGTGCGTGCATGCCTATAGTAAATATATAAAGAGAAATAAGGTTTTTGATTGGAAGTGTCTTTCCTGGGTGAAATGATTCAATCTCACATGTCTTTAATTGTTCTTTTAAATGGAAGAGTAAAAATGTTGAGTCAAAGCTAGTTTATTGCATCTAACCAAGGACATCAAGGTGTGATTATTGATTGGCACAATCATTACCTTGCAGAAAAAGGTTGTGGAGATGGATCAAATTTGGGAATTCTTATATGCAGATATAGTATTTGTAGTTTAGGTTTTCACATTCTACCAACAGGTTAAGATTTTGTTGTCTTCCCAACAAGGAGAACTTCATGTATCTAGATTTACCTGTTCTTCCGTCTATTAGTCCTTCTATCACCTTGATAATTGGATTTGGAGCCAGGCATTCAGTTACCTCTATTACTTTTATGCTTTATCGAAATCTTATACCAAAAATAGAAAATGAATAAATAAATGGGCAGGATTTTAATGATCTCAATCTGATTTCACAACCATTCATATGCATCTAATTGCTCTTTTGTGATGGACTAGAAAGAGAGTTTACCAGATTTCACATCTTTTTCCCTCATCTCAGTAAATATTGCCTTCGCGTCTTGTATATGCCCAGCCTTGGCAAGATTGTCCATCAACAAACAATATGGCATCTAAAAATTAAATTGCATCTGATTAGATCAAAAGGCAAGAAAAATACATGACATGATTTGGCTCAAGGAACTATCTGGCTTATCAATTAATAATAGTGTGATTGATAAACATAAATAAGTTCCACTTGAAAATAAAAATCAAAATTTAGAATTACATGCCAAGTTGCCAACATAATTAGCAATTGTAATGTATCCATTGAAGCAATACTGACTAGCAGATTATTTATGCAGGTTTCCATAAAGATCAGCTGTGCTATATGATTAAATGCAAATTCCAAGTGAAAAAGAAAAAACATGAACGGTACCCATTTCTGTATTACTTAGTTGAATGAACATTCTATGTTGATAAGTAGAGGTTGTGTGCGCTGAATTTAAGACCAATAAGTAGAAGTTTGGAATGTGAAGTTCGGTTAGATCACCAAAAGTTTTCTAGAAATACACCACAGCAATGAAGAGACACTTCCCATCCAGAGAGGCACATCATCGTGTTTAAATGAACAGTTTTTATTTTAAAACGGCTACAAAACAGTTAATCATTTTAAAATCCAAAGACAAAATAAGTGACACATCTGGACGAGCATGGGCCGGACCGGATACGTCTGTCCCAACAACAGGCCAGTGTATGTTAAGCAATATATACATGCTAAAAATTCTCGAGGAGCATGTGCACCCTTAGACATCACCCATGGTGCTGCCCAAATTTATTCTTATAACGATAGAAAGCATATATTTCTTTCATATATGGGACTAAAGAAAGTATTCAAGATAAACGTTAACACTTGGATCAAATTTCAAAGGGAAAAACCAAAAATATTGGAAGAAGTGGGCACTAATCTCAAACTCATATACTAACTAGTAACTACCTGGTACCACATAAGAAAAAATATAAAATAGGACAAACCAACCATTATAAACTATAAACATGAAAATTTATATTTTAGCATCAATGTAACAATGTCACCATCGTTCATTCCGTGCCAACATCAGAGTTAGGCATAAAAAGTAAATTATTTACACAGCATCTTATGCATAAGAACTTAAATGAGGACTTGTTATTTGTCATAATCTTTGGAGGCTTTTTCCTTTGATAATTAGAATATTAGAAGGTTTTCAATAAGCATATATTCATATCCATGTTTAGAAGAGTCAGGCTAGTAACAGCACAAATGAAATTCAGATAAACCATGGCATTAAATTTTAAGAAGATTTCGGTGCACCTCATCTGCAGCATATCCCAAAGCCTCTAATTCAGCCAAGAGTTTCCTTGACTTTTCAAATAGACCACCTCTAGCATAGACCTTCAGTAATGTAGTCAAAATAACCTGCAGATATGTGTAGTAAGATTTGTAACAAAGTATGGTTGGATCAATTGGCATGTGGAAAACTTCTCAACAAGAGAAAAGTTGTGAAATAGAAATATGGAAATAGGTTGAAGTATCAGCCAACTTAATGTTTCTAGCACAATTCACTCTGAGACAGAGTTCAGTGGTGAGATACAGAGTTTAGTAGCAAATACTTACTCATGCAGTCATGCAACACCAAGGAGCATAGTCATATACCTCTGGAATAATTTATTGGTCTGTAAGCCCATGGTCTGGTTCAGATTCTCCCACAAGAAACAATTAAGACTTAGACATGATGGGATTCGTATGAACGGAAAAAAAAACCTAAAAACATGGTTTCAATCTCGACAAATCCGGGTTTTGCATGGTACCGACAGAGCAAAGAGGGGAAGGAGGTGCAACACCAATGTGACTATTTGCTTCACTTCCATGGAAAATTCATTTTTCCAGAATGTGTCCTACTTTTTGGCCAAATTCTTCTTCAGATGATAGATTCAACCTCTGATAAAAAAGATAGACATTGGTTATATTTCATGGGTGGGGCAAGCACTTTATGGTTTGTCTGAGGGGGAGATCAAGCTTCACGAAATAGTGAATGGTCTTATCAATACGCAAATGTATAGTTGTGCTTATATCCATCACTATAGGACTAGGCTCATTAGATGAACATAATATGATTGATAATTAATATTTACATTACTACTTGGGGGATAATCTATAAATATAGTTAGCCTAGTACCACAAGAAATATTATCTTGTAATATCCATTCCTAATTAGCATTATCATAAATTTCAATTAGATAGGATTGTGATTCATTAACTATACAAGCTAACCTTAGTACGAAGTCCGGAGGGAGGTTGCAACGAGTCGCTATCTCGTGTTGCACTTGTACTAACGTCGAACCCAGTTGAATGAAGACGGCCCTTGTATTTTCTCCAACGTAGCTATCAATCTCGCACCGACCTCCATAGCGACAGATTATTGGAATCATTGTCGCCATTGTACCGAATGTAAATCGAAGAATGTAAAAAAGAGTTGAGAGTGAGATGAACAGAGTGGAGAGAGATAGGAGAGTTTGAGAGTTGAGAGAGAGAGAGAGAGAGAGAGAGAGAGAGAGAGCTGAGCAGAGAGAGAAAGTTATGATGAGGAGAAAAAGATGTGCTAACAAATTTTATAGGGAGATAGGGTCGAAGAATAGCCGTTAGGTAGATGATGAGAATGAAAAAAAAAAAAAATACTTTGCAGCCAACAATCAAAAAAATACCACCGGTCAAAAAAATAGTCATTACTTGGCAAATATAAAATATGTTCATCTTGTTTACGCCATCTCAAATGGCGTAAAAACTTTACAAAGGGCAATTTCGTCCACCAACCAAATTAACAATTTTTTAAGCCATCTCAAATGGCGTAAAAGCTTTACGCCATTTGAGATGGCGTAAAGTTCCTTTTCTCCCAAATACTAAAGTTTTGGTCCGTTTATTAAAATAATAATATTTTATGTTCCGTTTTTCAAAAATTTCTGCATAAACAATCATATATGTGTATATAACCTTACTAGTATATACATGATAAAGAAAAGTGGAAAGAAAAATAATTATATATGCATATAATATTAACATTGCAAACTAGTCATCCACTACAATCCAAACAACCAAGACATGTGAATATAAGAATGAAAGTTTTGACAAAGTCAAAAGTTAAAGCATGACTTTTTCAAGGGTTTGGGAAAGTCAAGATAAAAAATGTTACAGCCTTTTTTTTTACAGCCTTACAGAAGATTCCACATACTTTTATGCCACTGAAACATTCTAAGGACTGATGAACCAAAAGACACTATGTCCTATATGTAAAAAAGTGATTATCCAAACAAGAATATCTATCCAATAGTTGGGGCATTATATAGTGGAAGGAAAATGAGAATGAGACCTTGGTCAATATTGGTAGCCAGGAGATACACCAAAATGTGATGCACTCCTAGAAACTATAATGCAGAAGATTGGCAAAGATAAACAAGGACACATCTAATCTGGGATGGATTAACTGGAGGACACATTACTTCCCCGTCTTGAAGAAAAAAAATTGTTCAGTGGTTAGTCCACAATGTTGCATAATTCGGAAGGTTTGGAATGAAGGTGGTATATATGCATTTTGACGAATGATGAAACTGGATGTGGCAAAATAAGTGCTAGTAGAAATCAGCATTTAAATTTTAAAAGAAAGTGTGGGAGTTACATCAATTGGAGATAAAGTGGTGTCAAACGGCAAAGACAATTCAGATATGTTTAATGAAGATACTAAGAGATCCAGAAATGTGGCTCATAAGCCTCATTTCAGCATCCATGGCTCAAGAAAAAAAGGAGAGGACCAGCTAAGGCAATATGGTTGGAAGTTGCGATAAAGAAATGGGATAATTGTCAATGATAGCAGATGGACCCCTTGATAGGAATGAATGGTGAAGGATCTGCAAAGCCGAAACCAAATAGTTGGGATATAAGGCTTGCTAGCTACTTCTATGGTTGTGACACTAACTAGATACATAGGAGGAAAGCTTAGTTCACAAACCAAAATTGGAACTTGCAAATACTATTTTTCACAAAGTAATGGATCTGACTAATTGCATAAAAGGAAACATTTAGAAATAACATATTTAAAAACATATGACATTTAGTTGATAACGACTTATAACTTCGGAAATGAGCACAAACTATATACATCTCACAAAAACAATGGAAGGGCAGTTGAAAAACTTGTCACACCAAGAAATTTAATGTTAGATAACTGAACCTTATTGGGTACTAATCCTGAAGATTTCATATTCATAACCAACTTCTCAGCTTTCACATAATTCCCATCCATTGAATATGCATTCAGCAAAGAGCTGTAGTGGAATACGTTAGGAAGACAACCTTCATCTTTCATCTGTTGGAAGAACACCTCTGCTTCTTCACATAAATTATTTGAAGCACAAATGGCTAATATAGTGCCATAGATTACGCTGTCCTTCTGTAAACCCTTTTCTTCAAGTTCACAGACCAATTGCATTGCCTTAGAGTATCCATGCTTAGCTTTAGCACAACCCGCTAAAAGCTAGAAAATTCAAGAAGAGAGTGAAGTGAGAAAAGTAAGGTTGGACGAAATACACTCAGCTCCCAAATAATTTAAGGATCACATAGGGTCTTTTTTCAAATTTAGCTGGTTCCATGAAAAATAGTGGATCAATAAACAAAAATCAAAGAAAGAGAGTTACAGTGACATACAGTACTGTAAGTGACCAAATCTGGTGATAAACCATCGCCCCTCATCTGATCAAATAACCTGATACTGGCCTCAAACCTTCCATTTCTCATCATACAACCAAGGATGGAATTACAGATAGACACATTAACTGTCATTAACTTATCTGAAATACTATTATAGACTTGTAAAGCTTTCATCGGATTGCAACTAATACCCATATATTTGAAGAAACTGCTATATGATGCGAAATTAAGCTTCTCTTGTCTCTGCATCCAATCAAAAACCTGCAACATATCAAACATGTAATGTGATTACTATTAGTACCATCTAATCAATCAACAAACTTGAGTAAATTCAAGGATATATGCATAAAAAATGTATTTAAACTTTGAGTTACATAGCAAAAAGAATCTTAATGTTATCCTGTGACAAAACCACTTGTGCGAAATAATAAGCATTTGTTTAACCCATAACTTTAATAGGTGTATACCTAAGCCCTGAAACTTCTAGAATAAACCAGCATAAGAAAGAACTATAAAGGTTCTTGGAAGTGTTACTTCAAACAATTCCAAGAACCTTTATAGTTCTTTCTTATGCTGGTTTATTCTAGAAGTTTCAGGCTTAGGTATACACCTAAAAATCTTATTGGTTAAACGAATGCTTATTAGTTAGCACAAGTGGTTTTGTGAAAAGCATTAAGATTCCTTTACGATGCTTAATAAGCATTAAGATGCCTATTATGTATATAGCGCTCGGATTAGTAGACCCATCAAATTGGACTCATACTTTTACCTCGAATCCGATCATCGAACTAGTCGATCCAACGGTGATGCAGGCACCAGCCCGCTAAATCAAACTCAGTCAAAGATGCAGGCTCTCTGCTGGTGAATTGTGACCATCAGATCAGCTGATCCAAGATATGTGAACCGACGGTCGAGATTCAATGTTAAAGTATGAGTCAAATTCCATTGGTCTCTTAATCTCGACCCTACCTATACACACATTCTAAAGAAATTTATGAACTTCATTAACTTCAGTATAAAAAGAGGCTTAAGTTGAAATAAAAGAGGCTTAAGTACTTTCACTTGCCAACCTGAGAAACTTCACGCCATCTTCTTAACTCCCCAAAGTAGCGTAAAATGATATTTAAATCTTGTACTTGCAATATTCCGTCTAATCTGTATGTGTTGCATAGCATAAGTAAAACATGTCAATTGTATTCATGTCAATCATTCACTCATTTCAAGAAGAAATTGACAACATGGATGATGAGGGCCATGTTTTAAAACTCAATAAAACTCGGTCGAGTCAGACCGAGTCTACTCGACTCAGCCAGATTTCGAGTCGAGTTATTTGGCCGAGTCAAATCAAGTTTGGATAAAACTCGGACGAGTCGGACCGAGTTTACTCGACTCGTCTGGCTTTCGAGTCGAGTCCGAGTTTTGAGTTTTTGAAAACTGGATGAGGGTACCTAGTTCAAAACTACAGTAAATCTGTTCTACTATTATACCAAACAATGGAAATATTTTAACTCTCGTGGAATCAGCCAATCAATAGGAAGAAGGCATGATGATATTGATGCAAAGAATCACTTTCTTAGATGGTGAAGCACACAGAAACGATGAAATAAGAGTGAATATACAACAAAAAGAAACTACAGTGTACAGTAAAAGTTAGCACAAACGTCACACAGGTTCAACAATGTATTGAACTTACTCTTGATAGCATGACATGCATCTCACTATCCAACCGAACAACCACCAACCAGAAGATCGATTTCGATTGTTATTAAATAAAAGGGAGGTCACACGAAATTTGGGCACAAACTACAATGTGTTACTTCTAAATTCTAATTATGTAAAACTTTGAAAAGGCCCATATGGATTTCTTACCTACCTTATATTTTGCACATAAATATATATATATATAACAGTATTCAGTGCAAGAACAGTATGTCACGGACTCACAAGATTGAACCGTAGAACTCGATGTAGGGCCTAGTTGCCTACACTCTTAGATGAAAGAAATATGAGTCAAGAATCAAGATTGACAAAATGCCATAATCAGTCCTATGTGATGACCTCCTAAACACCTAGACGACATGCTAACACCATGGATTCAACTTGATATTTAATTCCTTCATTGATTTAGAAGTATCTAAACCTAGACTTTCAAGAATTAGGTAATGTATACTTATAATTAATAAAAAGTGTAGTTGTATTATTAAGAACCAAAAAAACTGTCACCGTTAAGCACTTTTGAATCTTAACTACTCAAGTTTCACTCTAAAGAATCATTATGGATAAAGTCAAAAATTATGAAAAAAATGAACATATCGATGTAAGAAGAAATTTGACCATGAAACATCAATGAAAAGCTTATAATTACACTAAAGTTCGAAAATAAAATTAGATAAATTTAAGACTCCTAATTAATAGTAAAACAAAATCACAGCTTATCAACACCAAAAACCCCCCATTCCTATCTTTCCTTGTATACAGTATGATTCAAAATGTGGTAAGTGCAACTAAAAGAAAGGGGGCAAGGCATGAGAAGTCGAGCATTCACCTAGGCGTTAGGCAATGCGATCTGCAATCGCTTCCCATTAAAAAGTTACTGTTGTTGGAAGCTAGGTATTAGGGGGTATCCAGCGAGAGGAGCTTCAGAGCGACACGATCGACACTAAATATCATTAGGATGGAGAACGAAGGCCAAATATAAATTTATGCTGAGAAGAACAACGTTCGAATATCGATTGGTTGCATTCTAAGTGTTAGTTTGCATGTTCCATTGTTAGAGGAGGTTTAATTTTGTCTTAAAAACAATTGGTGAGTTTCATTAGGTTTTCATGTAAGTAGTTGGATGTATGGGATAAAAAAACTAGGGAGTGAGTTATAATGGAAGGATACCTTGTTGAGATGATTGTGCCGGTGAGGGCAGTGGCAATGCAACTGTGCCAGATAGGGCATTGGTAGCGGAGGCGACTGTGCCGGCGAGGGCGGTGAGGATGACATCAGTCGAAATTCAAGCAAATCCAACGACGGAATCTGGTGACTCCTGCGGTGGTTCCAATGAAATCCAACAAAAACGACAAAATATGACGAATCCAAGGCGAGATCCGACGAAATCTGACAAATCGAACGGTGAAATCCCATGAATCCGACAAGATGCGACGAATCTGGGAGCGAGATCTGACGAATCCAACGGCTCCGGTAATGAGATTTGGCAACTTCGGGAGAAATGAGGCGGATTTCGGCGAAGTCCGATGAAATCCGACAAAATTAGGAGGTTTCGGGTGAAACATAGTTGAAATGGGAAGGCTTCGATCAAAATGGGGATGCCTCGGTCGAAATCAATCAGCATTTAAAGGCCCCAACCCTACTGAAACCAGCCCACAACTTTCACGAAATCTATGGGCTGGTTTTGATCGAAATTATCGAAATATCAACAAAATGACGAAACTTCAGCGAAATGGGCATCGAAATCGAGGAACAACATGTGGATTCGATAGGCCCCCGTTTTTTCGATCAGAAATGGATGAAATCATCACGAAACGACAAAACTTCGACGAAGTGGGCAACGAAACCGGGGGACAGCACGTGGTTTTAGTGGGCCCCCACTGTTTCGGTCGAAATTTCAACAAAATGACCGAATACTCCCAAAATCCTGAAACTTCACCAAAATCGGTAGGGGTCCAACTTCCAAGTTTCAAAACCCCCCTTTCGTTTCACCCACAGTCGAAACCGAAATATTTCTGCGAAATTTCAAACCATGGTTGTAGGGTTCTAGGATTATACATATTTTCGAGCTCATGTGATCTACAGCGAGGCTCCAACAAGGTTTCACTCACTCACTATCCTACGGTAAGGGTTTCCGGACAAAGCTAGCCATCTAACAACTTCCCGATAACAATACTCAATCAACCTAGGTGTGCAAGAAGACTTACCGTTGAGATTTCGTAACCTCCGGTGAGGAAGCAATAGAAAATAGGTCGATGTTGGTGGAGTTTCAAACAAATGGTGGGAAAAGATACTAGTACATAGCGCAGGGTGAAATATGATAGCATTTTATGGAAATCGTTATAAAGTAAAAGGGTTGTTTTGTCCGAAAACTTATTGGCGGTCATAAAGGTACCGTTTTTAGGCTTTCTTCTCAGTTTGAGCAGTAACTAGTAAGTCTAAGTTGGTGGTCATTTAGGGAAAAACCTCTCAATCTTAATGGAACTTTCAATATAGAAAACTTGGAGTTGAAGCAGTGCAAGTATGTCTTAAAGTTGCATAAATGTATAGCTTACATCATATGAGAACTCCATGTATAGCAAGTTCGTAACCTTTATAACTTATACCCTTGATTATGTGTGGAATCAACAATAATTGACTCCCTTGGATTCAACATCCCTACATCTTGAGTAACCTGACCCCACATAACATATGTGGAATCCTCGGTCGCATTCTCAACATCACTTTCTGATCATTCGAAGCAACAAAGGCTTCAATGGTCTCAAGTGTATCATTTTATTTTAGCTAATAGAACCATGGCTCCGATTCTTTCTGTTGTCGAGTCATCCCTACATGTTCTCATCATAGTTCATGACAGAAACTAATAATCCTGGTAGTCTAACCCAAATCTGAATTGTTTTTCTTGGTCTCAGTTAACCCTCTAAACTGGCATTCGAACTATTTTCTAAAACATTAATGAATTTAAAAGAAAATTCAACAGCTTTATTAGATGTAGTGTGTTAGTATTCTATTAGTCCCACCTCGGTTGTGGTTATGTAAAGGTGTGTGTTCTCTCTCTATATAAGGAGAGGTAGTCTTATGTAATGAATATACAACAAAGTCAGATAATACAAGGAGTTTTCTTTCCAAACCCTAGTCTCTCTCTCCCTCTCTCTTCATAACATGGTATCAGAGCCAATCTTCTTGGCCTAGGGTTTCGGAGATCCTTCTTTGGACCCCCGGCCTCCTCGGTCGCCGCAGGCGACATCGGGGAGGCCGGGCATAGTAAAAAAAAAAATTCTCCCGTTCCGATCTCGATCCCGATCGCGAGCAAGCGTGCAGCCCATAGCCGACGCTGACCTTCTCCCTCACCGCGCCGGCCTTCTCCCTGCGATCGAAGGCTGTCGTCGAGCCGAATCTGCCTCCTCCCTCGTGCTCGTCGTTCGGCCTCCTCCTCTGCTCCTCTGCTCGTCGTCGTCTGCTTCAGATCGCGAGCTTCAGCCCCAGATCGTGACGTTCGAAGCACCTGTTGCAATCCCTAGCGGTTAGATCACGAGGAGCCTCCTTTCCAATCCGAGCCCTTTCTCCTCCCCTGCGCTCAACCACCGGCCACCTCTCCTCCGGATGAGATCCTTGGAGCCCCTACCCCTGCCCCTACGGCCTCCCCTGGGCGCGAGCCTTGTTGTCGGCGCCACCGGTCTCCTCCTGCCCTCCTCCGTTGTGCGTCGTTCAGCCGGACTCCCCTCCTACGCGCTGCCCTTGTCCACAGATCTGACGCTGGCGCCTCCTCCCGCGCTTGAGATCCAGCTGATCCTCGTGCATGCCGGCGGCCCATGTCCCAGATCCGGCCGATCTCGCACGTCCGCATCACCTCTGACTGCTCCTGTGCCCCGGCCGCCCGCCTACCTTGAGCCCCCGTCATCCCACAGTCCAGCCCTGTCTCCCAATCCCACGCCCGTCGACCTGCTGCCCGACCCTGCATCTGGACCCCGACCCGCCGCCCGGCCCTGCATCCCGATTCCGGCCCGGCTCTGCACCCTAAGCCCCTGCGTCGCCACACCTCAGGCCTCCCCTGTCCCCTACCGCCTGATCTCTACGCAGATTCGTGCCCCTGCGCCCCTGTGCCGACCTCCTTCCCTCGTGTCGACCACGTCTCCGACCCCCCTCGCGCCGGCCTCCGATCATCCCTCTCATGTCCTGATCTCTCGCTCTCTCCCGAATTTCTCTCTATCTCCGACTCTATCGTCTCCGATTCTCTCTCCCGTCTCCGACTCACTCACTCTCTCCCCCCCCCCCCGTTTCTCCCTCCCGTCTCTGACTCACTCACTCTCTCTCCCCCCCCCCCCCGTTTCTCCCTCTCGTCTCCGACTCTCTCTCTCTAATCCGAACCCGTTTCTCTCTCTTTCCTTCTCTCTCCCTTTCCTTATCTCTCTTTCTCTTACCTTTTCTAGGTGCTCTCTCTCTATCTTGAGCTCACAGTCGTCCACTGCCTGTGGTCGCCACCTCTTTCTCCTCTGATCGATCGTGCGGTCCACAACTGCAGCTGCATACGCCTTACGCTCTCCCAGTCCTATCGCACCTGGCCCCCTGTCTCCAGCTTGATCTCGGCATGCCTGTAGCCTGCCAGACTCCACCTTCCTCGCGCCGAACACCGTCTGCGCTCTTCCAGTTCGGCCACCTATGCCCTTGCATTCTATCAGTCCGCCTGCGCCTGCATTCGTGCCTTGCGCCCTTACGTTCTACCGGTTCCCCTGCGCCCTGCACTAGTGTCCTGCGCCCTGCGTTCTACCGGTCCGCCAGCACCTGCACTCGTGCCCTGCGCCCTGCACTTTACTGGTCCGCCTGCGTCTTACGCCTTGCCGACTTACCTACGCCCTGCACTCTGTCGGCCTACCTGCGCTTTGGGCTCTGCCGGCCGACCTACGCCCTTGCGCTCTACCGGTTTGTCTGATTTTCTTCTCTTGCTGATCGAGATCTTCTCTCTCCTTCCGATCGAGCTTCTCTCTCTCTCCAGTCACATTTGTGCCAGCCTTCGGATTCTCTCTCCTACCGGTCACACTTGTGCCGGCTTTCGGATCCTCTCCCTTTCCTTGGTCATGTGACCCTATCAAAGCTACGACTCTACTTTCTCTCCTTCCTCTATTTTTCTTCTTTGTCTGTAATGATTGAGATCTTCTAGGAGGTTCAAGTGCTTGCTTCGGCCGGGTGCTTGCCCCCTATGAGGTCTCACGCATCCACACATTTTTCTTAGTCGATCTTTCCCTTTCGGCCTCCTTTATTGCCGGCTTCCATCACCGTCGGCTTCCTCCGCATTGCCAATTCCCCCGGTTGACCTGTTTTCAGGTTGGTCGGGTTTCCCCGGTTGTCCTACTTGCATATCAATCGGGTTTCCATGACGACTTGCTTGCAGGTTGCCCTGGCACTATCTTTTCTTTATATAGCATAAAAATGGGATATTTGATTTTTTTTTTCTCTTCTTTTTCCTTTCTTTGATTAAGCAAACTGATGTCGGTTTATACCTTACATCAGTTTGACGGGGGTATTAGATGTAGTGTGTTAGTATTCTATTAGTCCCACCTCGGTTGTGGTAATGTAAAGGTGTGCGCTCTCTCTCTATATAAGGAGTGGCAGTCTTATGTAATGAATATACAACAAAGGGAGATAATACAAGGAGTTTTCTCTCCAGACCCTAGTCTCTCTCTCCCTCTCTCTTCGTAACAAGCTTAATCGTAAATATGACCGCAATGCAATCCTAATTCCACTTCCCAATTCGAGCCACGGGATTCGAGTATGTACCTTTAGCATCTATACGCAGAAGTGCCGAACAAACAATCACCTTCTTCTTCTCCTTGGATTTTGACGTCAAACTCTTCTACTTAGATATAAAAGATAAAGTGTTTCAAGGGGGTAGGGATTGAACCTGGAAAGAGCGGAATCCAAGTCGGTGGACGCTTGCACTTGGGCGACAGCTGCTCGTCTCGAAGGAGAGTTGAGGGATGTAGTGCCGGCCGCCGGAGAAGGGGACAAAGGGGAGAATGAAGAGGAAGAAGAGGAGGCATGGGATTTCTCTAGGGTTTTGGAGAAACCGGCGATCCATCGGCCGTTCTTGTTGCTGTTGCTGTTGCTTCCGGGAGTGAGGCCAGCGGAAGAGGGAAGAGGGGGAGGATGAGGGAGGAAGCCAGAGGCGGAGCACGGGAGCGGGATCACCGGAGAAACCTGCATCCTCGCGGGGCGGACCTGCGTCTCCATCTGTCGAAGTTTAAAATCTGGATTGGGTTGAGTTCTTTTCGTTGCCCGGTAAGCTGACCTCCCGCGCTCGATGAGATTGCTATTCCCGCGCAACTGAGGAGCCGTTTGGTAACTTTGGTTCGCTGTAAGCAGTCCCGAAAGTGCCGGAAGTGGGACTTCCCGCAGCACTTCCGGTATCTGACGTAAGTTGACCCGGGACTCGGAAGTGGCACTTTCGCCACGTCAGCCACTTCCGGTTCTTTTCCATCTCCGACTCAGTGTTTTCAAAACCGAACCGGAAGGCGAACCGAAAATGCATCCGGTTCGGTCCAAATCGGTTCAAACCGGTGGTTCAACCGTTTGAACCGTATAAAAATATGTTTTTTTTTATATATATCTACTAAATTCTTCAATGGGAAGGTTTGATTCCTAGGTTAACATACAAACCGGTTTATTCAAAGACCGAACCAAAACATGTTCCGGTTCCGGTCCAAACCGGTTGAACCGCCCGGTCCGGTCCGGTTTTCAAAACACTGCTCCGACTTCCAAACTCTTTCCGCCAAAGTCACAGATAGGGGCTGGTGGAGAAGTGCCCTAGCGCTCGTTTGGTTCGCTGTAAGTGCCAAAAAATAGAAGAAGTGTCTGAACTGGCACTTCGCGGAACTGGGACTTCTAAGCTGAAAGTCCTAATTCGACAGGCTTGGAAGTGTCAGTTGTAGATAGTGGTGGCAATGGGTCGTGGCAGGTCGGGTTCATGTCGTGTCTAGTTTCGGATCGTGTCCAAAACCCCTAAGCCCAGACCCCGACCTGTTTAACTAATCGTGTCTAGATCCTAAACATGTACCCGACCCGTTTATAAACTGGTACACCCATTTATCACATGGGTTTATTCAATTGACCTGATCCGACTCGACCAGACCTAACCCGATAGACCCGCTGATACTATATATTACAGTATCGGATTGCGAGTAGACCCGACCCGACACGAACCGACCCGTTGAATTTTAAATGGGTCTTCCCAGGTCTACAGTGTCCAAACCCTAAACCCAGACCCGACCCGTTTATTAAACGGGTCTATCGTGTCGAGCCTTTTACGACCCGAACCTGTTTAGCGCTAACCCAGACCCGCTAACTTTGTGTCGGGTCTGCCGTGTCAGGTCCAAAATTTTCAGCCCTAGTTGTGGAACTTCCACCACTTCTGCTGTTTGTTTGGCAAAAAGTGTTATGCAAGGAAGTCCCACTTCCACCACTTCTCTTGTTTGTTTGCCAAGAAGTTAAAAATCTGGGCACCTCCGAAGTGACAGGTAAGATTATCTCTTTTGGATCAATAACAAAGTTTTTTTTTTTGCCTTAATTGAGATTTTTAAACTATATTATAATAAAAATTTAAACTATATTATAATGGATTTAAGAGGTTGTCTGTACTCAATGGAAAGGGATTGGAATCAAAGCGGATCAACCAGATATGGCACGGGCTTACCTTAGGTTAAATGGACCCCCATCCATACTCAATTTATGGGTTGGGCCAATTCATTATATTGTCACCACCGCTTTAGCCCGGCCACATTTGAAGGTCGTGAGTTAGGATTTGCAAAGCCAATTGCTCGTGTTGGACTCCTTGTATGTTTTTTTTATGGACCTTTCAGGCGGTTAGAGGACAGGGTGCTAGAAAAAGGGCTCAAAGTGTTAGGATTAGCCCCACATCGGCTAAGAATTGGGCAATGGTGTCTTCATATATCCTCTGTGGGCCTCCCCTTGCAACCCAAGCTTCGGGACGTGAGGGTATCTACAAATAGTATCAGAGCACAGGTTAGCCCAAAAATTCCCCATGCTCCACGGTGAGGAGGAGGGATTTGCTGCCGACCCCAAGCCTCAGTGGGAGGGGGGGATTGTTGGGGTTAGTCCCACAACGGCTAGGTACTGGGCAATGGTGTCTTCATATACCCTTTGTGAATCTCCCCTTACAACCCGAGTTTCGGGGTGTGAGGGCATCTACATAACAAGGTCCAAAGATCAAAAAGAGGAAGGCAGCATAACTACTATTTTTATTAAGTTTTATATTATCGTAAACATGACATCAACGGCTAGGATTCACATGTGTAAACACGACAACATTGGCCTTGAGGGAAAGTTCACTCCACAGTGCCCACGTCGAGAGTCGAACATGAAACCTCTCCTATGGGTACAAACAATGGCTAAGGCCAGCCCACAGACACAACCGATCAAAAAGCATGCCAATAGAGGCCCACATCTCCAGAGACCCACGAGGACAGATGCTGGCCCGCCAGCAAGTCAGTAGAGGCTAGGGGTGGGACTTGGGCACTTCCAACTTGCCCAACCCAAAGTATGGAAAGGCATGGACAAGGGTGGTTAAAAACAATGGAAGGGTTTAGACAAAAAAATATCAAACCGATTTTAATTTGGACGGGATTGAGCATCGATCTTACCCAACCCGAGGAACCTGAAGAACCTGAGTACAGTGACCCAACCTACACTTCTCAAGTATTTTAACCTTGCACTTTCATGTATCTACTCTGTTATTATAGATTTGATAAACTGATATTGCAATTTCAAAGATCAATTTGTTAAATACACAGATGTGTTACTAGTAAAGATTATGAATAACTTGAGTTATTAAAGTTTGAACACATAATTCAACAATGATTCAACATATATCTAACTTAGTATGCTTCGTTTTCAATCAAATGGTTTTGACCTATTAATTTTGTTAATTTTTCCTATCTACATATGTTTCATAAGTATTTTTAATTGGGCAACCCGCCCATTTTTTTTGCAAATTGGTAAACCCGAGCAAACCGAATGGGCAAGCACGGGTTGGACTTCCCCGGGTTCCATGGGTAAAACGGGTTGAGGTGTATGTAGGTCGGGTTATGCATGGGTAGACCCTTCAACCCGCCCAAATCCCACACCAAGTAGAGGCCCACATCTCCAAGACCCACAAGGATAGCTCGTGGCTTGCCAGCAAGCCAACAGAAGCCCATGTCTCCAAGACCCAGTGGCCCGCCAGCAGAGCCTTGTACCACATGAGGCACACGAGGACAGCTCGTGGCCCATTCAGAAGTCCACACGATGACCAATTGCAAGACGCCACATAGATAAATCATAGAACAACATATCAGCTCCGGTATTTATGAGAATGCAGCACCTATAAAATACACCTTAAGTCAATAACAAGGGGACTTTTTGCCAGTTCAATCGTCATCAGCCTCACGTGGAGTAACAAAGCTCTGCGCCTAGACTGGTTGGATATGAGACCACAACTCATTCCCCGACCTTCTCTCTCTCTCTCTCTCTCTCTCTCTCTCTCTCTCTCTCTCTCTCTCTCTCTCTCTCTCTCTCTCTCTCTCTGATCTACTGTACAAGCCTTCCTCAGGCTGTCGAGGGATAGCTTATTATTTTCTAAGAGATAGTGAATTTAAGGTTGCGACTTACCACACGGAGACGTAGGCTACGGCCGAACTTCAACAACAAATCTATGTGTCGAGTCTTTATTTTCTTTACTCTCGATCTACAGTTCATTAACATACCAAAATCTAATCAATTAATTGTTAGGGAGATAAATATAACAAGGGTGGGAGGAAATAGAACTCAAACATGAGCCCGTTGGTACTCTTACATGTTTGGAAAAATATATTATTCAACCTCACACATTGAACTCCTAGACCGGGCCATCCTGACGTGGCACCGATCACAACCATTTGTCACACTCAGTCACAATTGAAAAAGCAAAAGTGTGTTGAAAGTAGAAACAATGCTTAAAAACAAATTTTGCTTGAAAGCACGATTAGTACTTGAAAGTAAAGGAAATATAAAGGGCAAGTAAAAATTATATATATACCTTGAAAAACAAAGATAGCGTTACTAAAGTAAACAAAATTTCAACTACATGATAGAAGAAAAAATAAAATCTTCGGTCTATATAATCGGTGGTTAAGTTAGTTCTGGGATCTTTTTTTAATTTTTGTTTCCTTTCATTTTATAGATTTTAGATACGGTTATTGTAATGCCCCGGTATTTTACGGATTAATTCAACCCGTATAACACTGGGGTGTTAGAAATAAAACTTGATATAGATTAAATTCCATCAAATATAAAAATTAACTGAGCCTCTTATTCAATAACATAAGTGTTTGATACATTTCTTGAAAAATAATTAAAAAGCCTAAGGCTTAGTTGCAACATCGACGCTTCATATTTCTGCTCCTGCATCCTCATAGTATGGTGTGTAGAGTGGATCTTCAACTCCCTCCGGTTCATTCTCCATTCTCTCCTCACCTTCTTCTTGTCCTGCAGGATCGGTCTCTGTAGGATTCATAACATCTGTAGGGGGGTGAGTCTAATCCACTGACTCACCTAATAACTTAGTTTTATTCATGCTAAGACATATGTACTGAAGAGCAGAGAACAAGACTGTGAATAGTAAATAAAGAAAACATTGATCACCCGATTCCCTTTTTGGCCTCAGCCAGGGTAGGAATCTCAAGCCTTACCTGGGTACTTTTTGTCCGCAACAAGGCTAGCCCCACGCCTAGGTTCTTTTAGTCCTCAGACTAGACTAGCCCCACACCTAGGTTATTTTTTGGCCTCAGCTAGGGCTAGACCCACACCCAGGTTACTTTTTGGCCTTAGCCAAGGCTAGACCCACACCCAGGTTACTTTTTGGCCTCAGCCAGGGCTAGACCCACACCCAAATAAGTGATCACATATCTCAAAATTTACAAGTCCATAGCAATCTACCGTTATTCGATATCATACACTTAGCATGAATAACTTAGTTTAAATCCCTTATCTAAAGCGTTAAAAGAATCTTTCTTCTGATAAGAAAGTCTTAGGAAGCTCATAACCTGAAAATATATTACTATATTTTGTTAGTTTTTGCCCTAACTTTGATAAGGATTTACCGAAACGATTTCCGATGAGGACTAATAGGTTTTATTCTTTAGGGGTATTTTGGTCATTTCTAAAATACTTTGAATTTATACTCAGTTTGTAGAGTTTTTCATTCTGAAACCGTGGCCGCAGACGGAACTCAATTCGGAGTTCGTTTGCTCCCGGTATGGCCAAAATAGTCGACATTAGCGGAATTTAAATGGGTGGTCTGCCTTTAGTAAAACGGTCAGGTTGTTTTCAGTAATAACGGTTCAGTTAACGAAGGCAGAGCATTTTATCACAGTTTATTTGGGCTTAATGGGCTTCGGCCCACATAATCTAATAGGCTTAGCCCACCGAAATTATTGGTTTTAGTGGGCTTCGGCCCACAGGATTTAATGGGCTTCGGCCCACATAATCTAATAGGCTTAATGGGCTTCATCCCACCAAAACTAATGGGTTTTAGTGGGCTTCGGCCCACATGATTTATATAAAATAATACTGATTGGGCTATAGGGCTGACCGGTGACGGGCGGCGGGCGGCGGCCGGCTGCGGTTGGCGACGGGGGAGGGAAGGGTTTTCAGGTGGTGCTGGGCACGGATATCGAGATGTTGGGTGAAGAACTCTATTGAAGGGGGGTTTATATAGGCCTTTTGAGAATACCAAAAGTCCCAGGGCCTTAATTGCAAAACAGCCGCTTTACTGTTTCAGCTGCGCGACTGATCCTGTCCGATCGGAAATGAAAGGTCGACGGTTGAGATGTCTTTTGGTCTCCCTCTTTTACTATAATAATTATTTTCCTGATGTTTAGATAGAAAAGCTTAAAGGGTTCTCTGGTTAGAGGAAAAAATTTAAAATTCCACTAACAGGTCCTTGGTTCGTGTAACATCCGCCCCAAACACACAAGATATTGTCCGCTTTGCCCATGCCGCACGAGAACTTCCCAGGGAGGTCACCCATCCTGGTACTACTCTCGCCCGAGCACGCTTAACTACGGAGTTCTTACGAAATCCAAAGCGGCGCACGGTTTTAAAAAGCGTATTTTATGTTTGGGAGGGGAAATTATATAAGTAGCTCAGGATCTCCTTCTCTCCAGGCGATGTGGGGCTAACTCATGGCCTTGTACACCTCACCTCATCCATCTTGGCATCCCAGCCTCAGGAGTCTTGGCTCTTGGCTATTGGCCTATTGGATCTTGGTCATCATAATCCACCCCCCTCAGGGCTACACGTCATCGTGTAGGGTTAGACCCCCCCCATAGCGAGGAGAACCGGCTCTGATACCATTTTGTAACATCCGCCCCAAACACCCAAGATAATGTCCGCTCTGCCCGTGGGAATGGGCAGCCCCCATGAGAATGGGAGATTAGTCGTGTGAAAAACGACTACTAAGGCTACTAATACTAAGCTACTACTCCAGCATCCTATTTAATGTGACTAAGCATGCATTCAATTATTTAAAACGACTACTCCAGCAGTACATTTCCTCCCAGAAGGACCTCAACGTGCGCCAAAAGAGATGGGTTGAGGTTTTGGCAGACTACGATTATGGGTTTTCTTATCATCCTGGTAAAGCTAATGTTGTAGCGGATGCCTTGAGCAGAAAGTTCTGTAGTAGGTTGTCCAGGTTGATAGCTGATCAGAGGGAGTTGTTGGTAACCATCGAGGGTTTTGACCTAATGGTGCAATGGGAGCCTACACATACATTCTTATGCAGTGTACAGGCTCAACCGACCTTATATCAGAGAGTGATTACAGCGCAACGACTAGATTCAAATCTAGAGGAGGTCAGAACTCGGTGCCAGAACGGAGGAATGGACCAGGATTGGTCTATTGGTTCTGATGGAGGACTTAGGTTCAAAGGGAGGCTTTGTCTTCCAGAGAACTCAGAGATTCGTGAAGAGGTGCTTACTGAAGCCCATAGATCAAGATTCACTATTCACCCTGGTAGTACGAAGATGTATCGCGACTTGAAGAGTCCATTATGGTGGAGTGGGATGAAGAGAGACATAGCCCAATTTGTAGCGAAGTGTTTGACCTATCAGCGGGTCAAAGCAGAGCATCAAAGACCCGCTGGCCCTTTACAGCCATTGCCAGTAGCAGAGTGGAAGTGGGAGCACCTTACTATGGATTTCATCTCTGGATTTCCCCTATCACGAAATAAGCATGACTCAATTTGGGTGATAGTAGATAGATTGACAAAGTCAGCGCATTTTCTTCCCATGCGAATGACAATGTCAAGCAATGAGTGAGCAAAGCTATACCTGAAGGAAATAGTCAAGCTTCATGGAGTTTCTGTCACTATTGTTTCTGATCGAGATCCCAACTTTGCTTCTCAGTTTTGGAGTAGTCTACAATTAGCTTTGGGGACCAAGCTCTGTCTCAGTACGGCCTTCTACCCTCAGACAGATAGCCAATCTGAGAGGACTATTCAGATCTTGGAGGACATGCTGCGAGCTTGTGTGATTGACTTTGGAGGCAGTTGGGAAGACCATTTACCGCTAGTGGAGTTTGCATACAACAATAGTTATCAGGCGAGTATCGGCATGGCCCCCTTCGAGGCATTGTATGGGAGGCCGTGTCGGTCCCCTCTCTGTTGGGCAGAGGTAGGCGAGCGGAGCCTGGTAGGACCAGACCTTGTTCAGGAGACTACGGAGAAGGTGCATCTGATACGAGAACGTCTGCGAGCAGCTCAGAGTAGGCAGAAGAGTTATGCTGACAAGCGTCGGCGCCCTCTTGAGTTTGTGGTTGGTGACCGAGTTTTTCTAAAGTTTTCTCCTAGGCATGGGGTTTTTCGGTTTGGAAAGCGAGGGAAGCTAGCACCGAGGTATATTGGACTGTTCGAGATTCTGGATAGAGTCGACGAGGTGGCGTATCTCCTAGCTTTGCCCCCTCGGCTCTCAGCGATTCATGCAGTCTTTCATGTATCGATGCTTCGGAAGTATGAGTCGGACCCATCACACGTGCTGGACTGACAAGATCTAGACCTCAACAAGGATGCGACTTATGAGGAGAAGCCTGTCCGAATTCTGGCTAGTGAAGAGAAGGTGTTGCGCACCAAGACCATTCGTATGGTCAAGGTGCTTTGGAACCATCATGCTGAAGATGAAGCCACGTGGGAATTGGAGTCTGAGATGCGATCTTGATATCCCTCTTTGTTTGGTGAGTCATCTAATTGATTTCAATTTCGGGACGAAATTTTTTTCTAAGGGGGGTAGGATGTAATGCCCGGATATTTTGGGTTACTTCGGATTAATAGTTTTTATACGTAATTATCATCATTTGATAAGACAGTCGGTAATATGAGTAGCAATGTCATATCTGGTACTGCTGTGACCAGGGTTGCGGGGTTTTCGCAACTATAGATTATGCACACCCGTTTGGGGTTTATGTGATTAGTTTGAAATATATTGAAACCAACCTATTTAAGGGCTTCAGAATTTGACAAAACCTGTACCAATGGAGTCTCACCAAGACGGCTGTTGTGGATATTTGTTTATTTGATTATTTTATTTCAAGGTCTTAGAAAAAGGTTATTAACGGTTTAGTAATTTTTTTACCCTTTATATAACTGTACTTGATAGAATAGTCGGATGGAGACGAGACTAGCATGATTGCATTCGGCTCGTCGAATCCTTCTCCGGGGACTACTCACACCTGCGGATCGGAGTCCGAATGAGAAGTTTAGAGTTTTTCCTGTTTGTGAGTAGAAGGGAACAGCTTTTCGGATGTTTATAGCTGGGTTCTGTAGGTGTTATTAGACCCGACCCGACCTCCTACAACAACCTCTACACGCAGCTGAGCTTTTCCATCTCCCTTGGATCATTCTGATGAGATGAGGGTCGTCCGATTATTATCGGACGGTGTCATTTTGTTGAGGGTTTCATCCCTCCTCTCTTTATAAAGCCTTGCATGAGAGAACCCTAGCCTTCTCCTAGCCGTCATTCTTCTCCTTTTCTCGCGTGGTTCGACCGCTATTTCTTCATCCGAATTCAGATTTGGGCGAAATTGGCGGCATTAGAATTATTTTTCCAAAACAGATCTGATGGCTTGGGGTTAATACCCTGAGTCTATATTTATCCTATAGAATTTGACTTTGGGCCGTATGGTTGCACGGGTCCCCGTGTAACTAACCCGACGGGGTTAGCTCGAAACCCCTGTACACACTTGCCCATGTCGAGGGTAGGTCTAGCTACCGTATCACACCGATTTGATCATCTACGAACCTTCATCCTATCAATCACGCTTGTGCGATCCAAATCTACCGACCCATTATCGTTTAGTTGCTAGGTTAGTGATGCCTTCTTATTTGATGTGTTTTTAGTATTGGAGCTTCCTAGTGGTGGTCGTGCAATTAGATACCCGGGTGTGGACATTAGGACACCTGGTACAGGAGCTTGCTATTCTAGCTAAAGTAAGTTACTCTTACTATGTCATCTACAATAGTAGACTGTTTAGTGTAGCTTTGTAGTATTCTGAAGCTTGCATGGGGAATGATGTGCCTAATGCATGTGTTGAATCGCATGTGGGGAGTGGGCACATTATTACATGCGAAGATGATTATCGTCTAATTGCTTTAAACTTGAACAATGAGATATTTGATAGCATGATAATAGTACATTGAGAACATGTCATTCTATGAATATAGATATAACAATCACTTATGAATTGTGCTTGAGATATGTTAACTTATATATGAACTTGGTTGAGTTGCCGATGAGCAACGATACCGGCTATCTCGGTAACTGAGGCAGGATGGATAGTATTGAATCATCATTTGACTGAGATGTGACATTGTTGCTTCATATAGGGAAGTGTGTAGGGAGACCCGTGTGCACGAGTGGAAGGTGAACCACTACTCGTGTACAATCTGAATAAAGCAGGTAGGGTCACGGGGTTGGGCAGGCGGTAAAGCCAGGGGGCTTGAGAGCCTTGGCCTAGTAGTCCACTCCTGAGGTACGACCTCGAAAAAGTAAGTTGGGTGGTAGAGCTCCTCCGTGAGAGACGGGAAACCCCTCTTGGCCATTTGGGTAAACTTTTCTACTGGAGGATCCAAGGTAACTTGTGTCCAGTAGGTTTCTGTTGTCGGAACTGGTAGAAAACCGACGGTTCACAAATACTTAAATTACTTGCATATATATCTTTTCTGCAGAACTTAATAATTCCATGAATGTGCAATTTATAGATAGAGCTTGTTTATTTATTTTGAAATTATGGGTGTATTATATAATTGAATGCATGCTTAGTCACATTAAATAGGATGCTGGAGTAGTAGCTTAGTATTAGTAGCCTTAGTAGTCGTTTTTCACACGACTAATCTTCCATTCTTATAGGGGCTGCCCATTCCCACGGGCAGAGCGGACAATATCTTGGGTGTTTGGGGCGGATGTTATAGTTCGAATCCTTCCATTGGCTATATATATATATATATATATATATATATATATATATATATTCTTTAAATTTTTAAATGCTCTAAATGAGTTCAAAACGTAAAAGTTTGTATAGGCTTTTTGATCGTTTCGACGAGACGGACGTAATGGCATAGTCCAATTTTTATTTAGAATTTTTTATCAAAATTTTTTTTAATAATTTTTAAATTATTTATTTATTTTGGGATGTTACATCCTCTACCTCTAACAGAAATTTCGTCCTCGAAATTTAAAGTACGTACCTTAGCTGTTGAACAAATATGTATATTGCTTTTGTATTTCTGACTCCAATTCCCAAGTAGCTTCCTCCTCGTGATGTTGCCATAGCACTTTTACCAATTGAATAGTCTTGGTTCGTAATTCTTTATCTTTGGTGTCTAAAATTCTCACAGGTACTTCTATGTAAGAGGCATCTGATTGAATACTGATATTTTCATCTTCCAGAATGTGAGAAGGATCAGGCTCATATTTGCGAAGCATGGACATATGAAAGACTGGATGTATATTAGCCAAATTTAAGGGTAATGTCAGTCGATATGCAACTGGTCCAGCTTTACCCAATATTTCATAGGATCCAATATATCTGGGTGCAAGTTTACCTTTGAGGTTAAAACGCTGAATACCCTTCTTAGGAGAGATCTTTAGAAAAACAAAGTTTCCTACCTCAAATCCCATAGGTCTTCTTCGATTGTCTGCGTAACTCTTCTGTCTGCTCTGAGCTTTTAATAAATTGGCCTGAATAATTTTTATTTTGTCTGTAGTTTCTTAGATTATTTCAGGCCCCATAATACTTTTCTATCCCACTTCTGTCCAACAAACTGGTGATCTACAGGGTCTTCCATATAAGACTTCAAAAGGCGCCATTTATATGCTGGACTGGTAGCTATTGTTATAAGTAAATTCTATCAGGGGTAGAAAATCTTCCCAACTACCTTTGAAATCCATCACACAGGATCTTAGCATGTCTTCTAAGATTTGTATCACTCTTTCTGATTGTCCGTCAGTTTGAGGATGATAAGCAGTACTCATGGTCAATTCTGTCCCCATTGCTTTCTGTAAACTCTTCCAGAACTTAGAGGTAAAATAAGGATCCCTGTCGAACATAATAGTTACTAGAATGCCGTGGAGTCTAACGATTTCCTTCAGGTATAAGGTGCTATTATCTCTAGTGGACGCAGTAGTTTTTCGGGGTAGAAAATGGGCTGACTTTGTCAATCGGTCCACAATTACCCAGATTGAATCATTTCCCTTTCTCGTTGTAGGAAAACCGATAACAAAATCCATGGTTATATGTTCTCATTTTCATTCTGTTATAGGAAGAGGTTGTAATAACCCAGGTGGTGTTCTGTGCTCAGCCTTCACTTTTTGACATGTGAGATATTTCGACACAAATTGGGCTACATCATTCTTCATTCCACTCCACCAGAAGCTTCGTTTTAGGTCGTGATATATTTTATTCTCCTCCGGATGAATAGAAAATTTTGACTGATGAGCTTCGGTTAATATATCTTCTCGCAGATAAGGAGCATCAGTGACTGCTAATCTGCCTCGAAATCTCAGTCCATTATCCGACCCGAGAGCCCAGTTTTCTATAGTTTCTCCATTTTCTAGTTTGTATCGAATTCCCTGCAGTTCGGAATTTGATGTTTGTGCTTCTATTACTCCTTTTATCATTTCCGGCTGAACTCTGATGTGACTTAGATAAGCTTGTGGTGAACAGTTCTGTGTGATTAAATCAAAGTCTTCTAACATGCAAGTCCACTGCCATTTATCGGTTATTACATTGGCCAGTTGTCTCTTTCTACTGAGGGCATCCGCTACTACATTTGCCTTTCCAGGGTAGTAAATAAAATTATAGTCATAATCGACTAATAATTCCACCCATCTTCTTTGCCGTAAGTTTAGATCTTTCTGCGTGCTAATGTATTTCAAACTCTGATGATCGGAGTACAATTCAAACTGTTCTCCATATAAATAGTGACGCCAAATCTTATGTGCGAACACGACAGCTGTCAGCTCTAAATCATGTGTAAGATAATTCTTTTCGTGAGTTTTTAACTGTCTGGAAGCGTAAGCCACTACTCGCCCATCTTGCATAAGTACACCTCCTAACCTCACGTGAGAAGCATCCGTGTAAAGTGTGTACTTCTTCCCGCTTTCTGGTATTGTCAATACCGGGGCTGTAGTGAGTTTTTTCTTTAATTCTTGGAATGCTTTCTCACAAGGTTCTGACCACTCATATTTTACCCCTTTCTTAGTAAGTCGGGTTATCGGTGCAGCGATACTGAAAAAATTCTGAATGAATCTACGATAATATCCTGCTAACCCCAGAAAACTCCTGATTTCTGTTATATTCCTTGGTGGTTTCCAATTTACTACTGCTTTAATTTTTGCTGGATCTACTGTAACTTCTTAATAAGAGATTACGTGTCCCAAAAAGTTAACTTTTGTAATCCAGAATTCACATTTACTGAGTTTGGCGTACAGTTGATGAAGATTCAACTCTTGTAGTACCAATCTCAAATGTTTTTCGTGCTCTTCCTTGGTTTTTGAATAGATCAAATATCATCTATAAATACTACCACGAATTGATCCAAGAAATTTTTAAAGATTCGATTCATCAAATCCATAAATGTCGCAGGAGCATTTGTGAGACCAAGAGGCATTACCAAGAATTCAAAATGTCCATTTCGAGTTCTAAAGGTTGTCTTTGGTATGTCTTCTTCCTTGATCCTTACCTGATGATATCCTGATCGAAGATCTATTTTGGAGAAATATTTTGCTCCTTTAAGTTGATCAAATAAATCTTCGATTCTTGGGAGTGGATATTTATTCTTTATAGTCACCTGGTTTATTCTTCTATAATCGATGCACATTCTTTTTGTCACATCCTTCTTCTGTACAAATAATACCGGTGCACCCCATGGTGAAGTACTGGGTCTTATAAATCCGAGAGTAAGTAACTCATCCAATTGTTTCTTCAACTCCTTTAGTTCTACAGGTGTCATTCTATATGGAGCGATTGAAATAGGAGCTACTCCGGGCATTAACTCTATTGAAAAATCTATTTCTTTTTTTGGTGGCAATCCTGGAAGATCTTCTGGAAACACCTGTGGAAATTATAATACTACTAATGTGGTATTTGGTACCGAAATTTTCACCTCTTCTTCTAAAAGTTGAGCTAAGTAACAGACTTTTGCTTTTGTCTTTCCGAACTTTCTTCCCCGGAATATTATTTCTTTACCTTCTGGTATTTGTAAGGTAACCTTCTTATGATAACAATCCATCATTATCCTATATTTAGATAACCAGTCCATTCCTAATAGAATGTCAAATTTCTCCAATTTCAGTAGAATTAAATTTGCCACTTTCTCCACGTCTTCAACTCTTAGTACACAATTTCTGCAGACTCTGTTTGTTTTGGCCGCATCACTAAGTGCAGTGGTAATGGCAAGTATATACCCTAACGGTTCTGTCTTCAATTGTAATTCTCTAGCCAGGTGAATTGATATGAATGAATGTGTCGAACCCAGATCTAAAATTACTCGAGCTAGACTTCCATAAATAAGAATAGTGCCTACGAAAAATTACTTTTTCGGTTATAACTTATATACTTTTTATGGAATTGCTATTTTAGAAATGGATAGTTCGTACCTTCAATGACGTCGTTTGATTCTTCTTCCGTAGATATTGCAAAAGCTTTTCCACGCACCTTTGAAAGTTGACCAGGGCGAGTCACAGGTACTTGTGGAGTATTTCTGAATGGAGGTCTAGTTGGAGTGTTACCATTCAGACGAGGACAGTTCCGTTGAAAATGATCCCGCGATCCACAAATGAAGCAATTTCGAGATCCCGAAGCTATTTGAGAACCACTCCTCCTTACTGGAAACTCTTGTATCCTTGGCCATTTGTTTGCCTCCAATGATGGTGCACTTCTTTTCATCCTATTCTTTTCAAATATCTTCCGAGTTTCTTCTCATTCCCGCTCTGCTACCATCGCAGTATGTGTTGTGATTTTAAATTGTTATACCGCAAGTGCACGGCGTCTATCTGATAGACAGTGGCAAATACGGGTCGATCCCACAGAGACTTGGATGAAAACTAATTAAAGGAAAGTTAAAGCTAATTAATTTTATATCTTAGTTTAAAAAGGTTGATTTTTTTGTGAAATTGTTTTATAACGGGAAATACGGAACGCAAAACTGAAAGCTAATTAAGATTGAGGGTGTAGTCTATATGGATGGATATTCTAAGCTCTAGAATCCGCACAAGTAGCGATCTAAACTATACTTTTAGATGATTTTCAAGATGTTCACGGAGATACGAAGTCAATCTATCTCCGTGGATAATATTCAATGGAGCACTATTATGATCACGAATGTAGTGATCTTCCTCGCTTTAATGGAATAAGCCAGAAATAATTCTCCGTAAAATTCGGAGTAATAACAGAAGCTAACACTATGTAATGATTCTCCGTAAAACTACTCGTAATGACGAAGAATAAAACTATGAGATAAACCTCTGTAGAACTCTAATAATAACGGAGAATAAAGCTAACTTATTACGGAAATTTTAATCAAGCATGAATGAGCAAAGATCACTTTATTTTCATTAAACGCACTAAAATATGGAAATCAAATAAGAGCATGGTTTAGATACAACTACAAGGCTTCATCCAGAACTTAGAACGGTGGTTTAGCCTCGCATGGCCATGTGAGCGCTGATGGCGGATATTCCTTTGCAGATGACGAACCCGGCGATGACGGCGATGTGCGACGATGATGACGCGGCTCGGCTTGGAGACGGTTGCGTGGCGTAGTCGTGGCTTCGAGAACGGTGGACGTGGCTCGGAGGTGATGGTCGATGGCGTGCCGGTGGTGGAAGATGATGGATGGATTCGGTGGTGAAAGTAGATGGCAGCCCCCCTCTCTCTAGGTTTCTGATTGTGGTAAATATATAGAGAGACGAGAGGAGAGAGAGAAAATCCGGACGTGCATGCTTCGGGGCAAGGAACGGCTGTGATTAAGTGTGAGAGAAACGTGGGAGAAAGAGGTAAGTTCGGTGGGGAACGTGCATATCTCGGGCCGATCGGGTAGGGGCTGATATTTGGACGGTTAGAGAGATAAGGAAAGAGAGGTAGAGAGAATCAAGGAAAGAGAGAGAAGATCGGTGGATCCGTTAAGGAAAAGAGAGAAAAACGGGAGATAGAGGAGTGCCTGGTTTGTAGGAGGAGAGAGATAGAGAGAGAGTCCGAGAGAGATAGTTTCCGAGAGGGGACGTGCATGGCTCGGGATTGAAGAGGCTAGAGAGAGAGTAGATCGGTTAGAGAGAGGGACGTCCGGAGTTGGAGAGAGAGAATCCCGGAGAGAGAGAAGAACGGGAGGAGAGAGAGACGCGTGCGGACTAGAGAGAGAAATTCAGTGGGGTGGGTTTCAGCTACAGCTGGGTTTCCGGTTTGGGCTTTAGAGAGAGAATACGTAGAGAAGTCCGGCTGGGTTCCGGTTTTAGAAAGAGAGAGAGAATCCCGGAGAGAGAGAAAGACGTTCTGATGGGTTTCGGTGCACATGCATGCATGGCTGCATGCATCGGACGGCTGTGATGGATCTGTGAGTGGTGGAGTGCTGGCCGGGTACAGCTGCATGCATCTGCTGCGATTCGGTTGGCAGCTGGGTCGCAACGGATGGCTGTGATTGTGGAAAGGAGAGAGAGGGGTCTGATGGTGCATGGAGAGGTGGAGCTGACGGTTGAATGCAGGGGCTGCATGCTTTTTAGTCTAAATGGACGACTGTGATTAAGTGGGGAGAAGAGGGGCGGCTGTGATCGAGTGCATGGACGGTAGAAAGAGAGAAAAGTGGAGAGCTGGGCTTCCGGGTACAGTGAGTTCATGCATGGCTTGGTGGATCAGATGGCTGTGTGGGATCAGTTTGGGAGTATTGGACGTCAGGGAAATATGGGTTTTGGGGCGTGGGAAAGTTGGTTACCATCATCCGACTCAACTCCATCATTGCTCATTTGCATGCGTGTAGTCATCTTCTGGTTCAAGTCATGCGGTGCAGCTGCTTGTTGATGTCTCCTCTCGTCCGAATCATTGCAGTTATCCGTTTTCCAACGTTGTTCTTCAGACAGGCCTCCAAACTAGCTGTACAGTCTCCATCAGATTGTCGTGAGAATATCCACGCTTTGGTCATGAAGTCCTTGAGCTGACTGCATCGAAAACCGGATCGATTCCCTGAAAGACACACATGAAATGACGCTTGTCAGGTTTAAACACGATTATCGATAAAAGGATAATTGGGACTTTCGGGCTCTGTATTTTTCATGCATGCAATGTATGAGAGCGAACCAATATGCCGTTGGGTTCGTATGAAAGTCTACTATATCATGGTGCAAAGAAACTCATGCAGTTTACGTGTATTATGAAAGTTTTACGTAAGAAACTGACGCTATATGCATGATAAAGAAAGGATAATTCGCACCAAATGGACGCTCATCACACCCCCAAACTTAAATCTTGCTCGCCCTCGAGTAAGGAAAGAAAAATAAACAAAGTAAATGACAAAATAAAAACTCCTAACTCACTTTCGCAGGAATCGCGATTGCACTTAGCATGTGCAACAAGCCTTTAAACCCCTGGGTTACCCCAGTGGACGAGTTTTGTCTCGTGAGGGTTTCCAGTGAATCTACCCACAAAATTCAAACAAATTTTTTTTTTTTTTTTTTTAATTTTTAATTTTTAATTTTTTTTTTTTTTTTTTTTTGAAAATATAGATAAGAAATAAGAAAAGTCGGTTTTGTAGAATAATTAAAAAGTACTCAAAAATAGAATTTCTAAGACACAAGATTCACAAGGTATCTAACCCAAGTTTCGGCTTTCGAAGTAAGCACTTTAGGTTCTAACTATTAGTTTCCCGTTAGAAAAAATCAAGGTCAACTATGCTCGAGTGCACGGTGCTGTCTGGGCAAAACACAACTGGGGTTTTGGTTCTCTACATTCATATCATTCTAACAGTCTCCTAGAACGGTCAAAGTCGACCTTAGAACCTGAGTCAAAACCAGCTAATCTAGACAGGCTAGTGAGAGTTGTGGATATTCACCTTAATACCTTTCGGCTTTATATGTGATATTCCAGTTTCCCCACATTATTTATAGCGACGGCTTTCACACTATTTTCTTTTTTTTTCCCTTTTTTTTTTTCGGTCTCATTTTTTTTTTTTTTTTTTTTTTTTTTTTTTTTTTTTTTTTTTTTTTTTGGATCTAATTATATATCCCTTCCTAACTTGTACCATGCCAGCTGCACTCTATGCCCATGACACGCTGCCAACGCTCTCATGAGTTAGGTAGCCATCCTCATGTTGCCTTTATATTTGATTCACTCTGCATCCATAGGATCATTCTCATAACCCTATCGACCAGGCTTCACTCATATTAGGGCATACAGGTTAAGACTTTTACATAATTAGGTCCTATACCATGCTAATAGGTAGCCCTTTCCGCTATACCTTAGAATTCACTGGTCGCTTTTCTAATGATATATTTTTTTTTTTCAAACCAAGTGAACCAGATCCGCATGGTTCATCAGGACTCTAGTTGACTATTAGGTGATATGAAAGCTTTGAATCTAGACCCTAGAGGTGTAAGCCAGATGTGAAGTGAAAAGTCAAGTCTAGTTTGTTTTGACAATTTCTAAAAGGTTACTAAGGGTCAGAACCATATTAGACATACTTTTCTAGCTGATCCTTGGACTTTATACCTTGATTACCAGGTGCCTTATAGTCCTATTCGAGTACAATCGAATTATATTACAAAACCTGAAATAAAGGTGAAATATATATATAATTTTTTTTTTTTTTTTTTTTTTTCCGAAAAGAACGAAAATGACTTCAAAAGTAATACGATAAGAAACTGAAATAAGAAAAGGAAAATAAAAACATGCAAATGCAAATGCCTATATATTTCTATACGAACGCTATAGTTTTGGTAGGGGACTACAGACGAGACACACATACGCCAAGACGTATATGCCGAGCTGTCCCACTATAGCGTAAGTTGATGCAAATTTTTTTTTTTTTTTTTTTTTTTAAACAAAATATATCAATACATACTAAATTAAAACGCCCAATGCAAGCAATGAAAATCACCCCCAAACCTAAATTAGACATTGTCCTCAATGTTCTCGATCGGTGGTAGGGATATGATATTATGGAATAGTGGGCGTTGAGGCCAGAGTGTGAAATGTTCGTGCTGAAAAAGAAAGTTCATAGTGTTAAGTCGCCCGTCGTACAACACGTGGCGGTCATATAACCAAGGTCGACCGAGTACTATATCATAAGAATCCATGAGTGCTATGTCCAGAGGGATTACATCAGAGTAATGCTGAATTGAAATGGCTGGGTAAACCCTATGTGTGACATCTATTTTGGGAGCCTTAACTAGCCATGCTAATGAATATGGTTCTTTGATGGGGATGTGTTCTATATCGAGGACATCAGTAAAAGATTTAGAAATTAAATTATTGCAGCTACCGCTATCCACTAAAATAGTAACAGATAGAGCAAAATCATCAAGGCATCCAATGGTTTCGAACAGATTTGATCTTTCAAAATGGTCATCTAATTCTAGGTGTGAAAGTGATGAGACAATATTATCAGATATAGACATGAATGCAAATGTTTACTAGCAAACCTCCCTTGATATATAGAATGTCTCGTTGTAGTTAAGACGCAGGGGTGCACTCCTCGAGATAGATTCTGAATGAACTAAGTATTTCCTGAAAATGAAAAGATAATACCAATTTTTGTTATATAGAAATCAGAAAACAAAAATGCTAATATAAAAATGACGAAAAAACATGTACACATAAATTTGAATCATGCAATCTGGGTTACCTCCCAGTAAGTGCTAAGTTTAATGTCGTCAGCCCGACATGGTTCTTATGAGATTAGCCAATATAAAGAGGATCTTGTAAAAGAATCTCCTCTACAACCTTATCTTTTAGTTCTAAAAATGGCTTTAGCCTTTGCCCATTTACCTTGAAAATATCACCATTCTGAGGATTCTCAATTTCTATGGCTCCATGATAATGAACTACACGAACTATAAAGGGGCCAGACCAACGAGATCTTAATTTTCCGGGAAACAAATTTAATCTGGAATTGTACAAGAGAACTTTCATACCCGGTTCGAATGTCTTTCTTAGGATGGATTTATCATGTGTTGCTTTCATCCGCTCTTTATAGATTTTTGCATTTTCATATGCATCATTTCGTATTTCATCAAGCTCATTCAGTTGTAGCTTGCGAAGGTTACCGGCTGAGGGTAAATCAAAATTGAATGTCTTAATTGCCCAGTAGGCCCTATGTTCTAATTCAACCGGCAAGTGGCAAGCCTTACCATACACAAGCCTATATGGGGACATTCCTAGTGGAGTTTTATAAGCAGTTCGATAGGCCCATAACGCATCTATCAACCGTACCGACCAGTCTTTTCGATTCGGATTGACGGTTTTCTCGAGAATTTGCTTGATCTGCCTATTCGAGACTTCCACTTGGCCACTTGTTTGTGGATGATAGGGTGTAGCAATCTTATGGGTGACCGAATATTTCTTCATTAATCTATCGAAGGTGCTATTACAAAAATGGCTTCCGCCATCACTTATGATCGCCCTAGGTGTACCGAACCGACTAAATATATAATCTTTGACAAACTTGATCACTACTTGGCTATCATTGGTCTTGGTCGGTATTGCCTCAACCCATTTTGAAACATAATCAACTGCAAGCAAGATATATAAATTTCCGAAAGAGCTTGGAAATGGCCCCATAAAATCTATACCCCAAACGTCAAAAATTTCAACTATCAAAATAGGATTTAGGGGCATCATATTTCGATTGGTTATTTTGCCAAGCTTTTGACATCGTTCACAACTTACACAGAATGCATGACAATCTTTAAACATCGTGGGCCAGTAGAAGCCACATTGCAGAATCTTGGCAGCTGTCTTTTTAGCACTAAAATGTCCACCACAAGCATAGTCATGGCAAAATGCTATCACACTGTTATGCTCATGATCAGGGACACATCTTCGAATGATTTGGTCAGGACAATATTTAAAAAGGTAGGGATCATCCCAAAAGAAATATTTTACCTCAGATAAGAACTTAGATTTATCCTGTTTCGACCAATGACTAGGCATTTCCTCAGTGACTCGGTAATTCACTATATCTGCAAACCATGGGAGTTTAGAGATTTGTAGCAACTGCTCATCGGGAAAACTTTCATGTAGAGGGAGTTCCTTACTAAAGGATTCTAAGTTTAACCTAGAGAGATGATCTGCGACCACATTTTCGCTGCCCTTTTTGTCCCGAATTTCTAGATCATATTCTTGTAATAGAAGGATCCATCGAATCAATCGAGCCTTGGTATCTTTTTTTGAGAGAAGGTATCGTAAAGCCGCATGATCTGTATACACGATGACCTTAGATCCTATCAAATAAGGTCTAAACTTTTCTAGGGCAAAGACTACAGCTAACAATTCTTTTTCAGTTGTAGTGTAGTTTAGCTGTGCATCATTTAGAGTACGACTCGTGTAATAGATTACATGGGGCAACTTATCGACTCTTTGACCCAAAACGGCTCCAATGGCATGATCTGATGCGTCACACATGATTTCAAATGGGATGGACCAGTTAGGAGGCTGGATGATGGGGGCAGAGGTAAGTTCTTTTTTTAATCGCTCGAAAGCTTCTAGACAGGATTCATCAAAGGTAAAAGGTACATCTTTGGAAAGTAAATTGCATAACGGTCTTGAAATTTTACTAAAATCTTTAATGAATCGCCTATAAAACCCAGCATGGCCTAAGAATGATCTTATATCTTTAACCGATCGTGGGGGTGGAAGGTTAGAGATTAGATCAATCTTTGCTTTGTCTACCTCAATCCCTTTATCAGAGATGACATGCCCCAAGACTATTCCTTTCTTCACCATGAAATGACATTTTTCCCAATTTAGCACTAGATTTTTCTCTTTGCACCTTACAAGCACTAGTTCTAAGTGTTGCAAGCACTCTTGATAATTGGATCCAAAGACTGAAAAGTCATCCATAAATACTTCAAGAAAACGTTCAACCATATCAGAAAAGATACTAGTCATACACCGCTGAAATGTAGCAGGTGCATTGCATAACCCAAAGGGCATGCGTCTATAGGCGAACGTTCCAAATGGACAAGTGAATGTAGTTTTCTCTTGATCCTCTGGTGCTATAGGAATTTGGTTATAACCGGAATAACCATCTAAAAAACAGTAGTAAGCATGTCCGGCTAACCGCTCTAGCATTTGATCTATGAAAGGGAGTGGAAAGTGATCTTTTCGTGTAGCAGAGTTTAACTTCCTATAGTCAATACATACTCTCCATCCAGTTTGCACTCTTGTAGGCACCAACTCATTACCTTCATTTATCACCACTGTGATACCCGATTTCTTTGGAACTACTTGGACAGGGCTCACCCAGGAGCTATCTGAAATCGGGTAAATCACTCCGGTATCCAAAAGTTTTAGTACTTCTGTCCTAACCACTTCCTTCATTGCAGGGTTTAGCCGCCTTTGCGGTTCTCGACTTGTTTTAGTCTCTTCCTCGAGATAGATTCTATGTTGAACCACAGAGGGACTTATGCCCTTTATATCGGCTATTGACCATCCTATAGCTTCTTTATGATCCTTAAGGATTTCAACAAGTTGTTTCTCTTGGTCTTCGTCTAGGTCTGAAGCTATTATGACAGGAAGAGTTTCAGCAGATCCTAAGAACACATATTTAAGATTTTGTGGTAATGGTTTTAGTTCTAACTTCGGGGGCTTTATTATTGAAGGTACAGGTGGTGTCAGAGAAGGTGTGAGGATTTCTGGCTTAGGCTGCCATTTGTCCATTCCGAAAGAAGGGGTAGCTTCTAGTAGTGCATTGATTTCATTGATATGATCATCAATATCAAAATCTTTTCCAAAATGTGCAAGGCAGGCTTCCAGTGGGTCATCGCAGTTTACTTGCGATACTAAACTTTCTTTTTGTTCTTGCAAGTAGTTGACCTCTTCTACTTCATCACTTTCATCTCTCGGTTGTTTGCTCACATTAAATATATTCACTTGTATGGTCATATTACCGAAAGAAATATTCATAACACCATTCCGACAGTTAATTAGTGCATTCGATGTTGCTAGGAAAGGTCGCCCTAAGATTACCGGTACTCGATTAGTAAATTCAGTTGGTGGTTTTGTATCCAGGACCACAAAGTCATCAGGGAATACAAACTCTCCCACTTTGATAAGGACATCTTCCACTATCCCTTTAGGATATCGAATTGAAGCATCAGCTAGCTGGAGGGTCAATCTAGTGGGTTTTAACTCCCCCAGACCTAGTTCTTCATATATGGAATATGGAAGGAGGTTGACACTCGCACCTAAGTCGAGCAAGGCTTTCTCAATGTGATATTCCCCTATTTCACAGGAAATAGTAGGACAACCAGGGTCCTTATATTTGATAGGGGTTGAGCATGAAATAACCGAACTAGCTTGCTGAGCCAGAAATGCTCTCTTGGGTACATTAGTTGCTCTCTTAAAAGTGCAAAGGTCCTTTAAGAATTTAGCGTATGTAGGTATTTGTTGGATTGCATCTAAGAGTGGAATGTTGATTTTTACTTGTTTGAAAATTTCTAGCATATTATCCATTTGCATTTTTTTCTTTGCTGGCTCTAGTCTTTGAGGATATGGGGCTCTAGGAATATAGGTTCTAAGAGGTGGTTCACTAGGTGATGCCATATTTTCAGTATCGTGTATTGTGTTCTCCCTGGTTTCCTCTTGTGATTTTGGCTCCTCTTCAGGTGTTTCTTCAGTTATTATATCATTTTGCCTAGGTTCCTCAGTTTCCTTAGGAGGTTCTATCATGTTATCAACTTGCCGTCCTGACCTAAGTGTAGTGATTGCATTGGCCTGCTCATGACCTTTTCCTTTGATGTCATGAATTTCAAATTGACCCCTTAGATTTGATCCTTTAGGGTTAGCCTCAGGTTGACTCGGGAATGTACCCTTATCCCTTGTATTCAAAGAATCAGCTAGTTGACTAACAGTGTATTCTAACTTCGCAATAGATTGCGTGTTAGCACTAATGCTTTGTGCGGTGCTCTGTTGGAATTGGAGGGTATTCTGAGCTAATAGTTTCATCGTTTCCTCTAGAGAATTGATTCTTTGATTATCTGGGTTAGGGGTGGCATTTTGTATAGGTGGCTTTTGAAATCCTGGAGGTGGTACAGATTGAGATGGGCCACCTTGGTACGGACCTTTAGTCCACGAGAAATTTGGATGATTCTTCCATCCTTCATTGTAAGTGTTTGAATATGGATTATACCTTTGTTGATTATCAAAACGATTATTTTGATACAAAGCATTAATTTTTTCCATATTATTTTCTTGTCCCCCTACCATCGGGCATCGATGATCTGCATGGGTAGGCTCACTACAAATTGAACAAATAGGAAAGCTAAGCTCATTATTGCAACTCATAGTTTGATTAAGACTTAGTGCCTCTAAGGTATTCGGAGTGGGAGTCCTATTTCCTTGATTCATTTCTAGAGCCTCTAAGCGTCTCATCACAGTGGCCAGTTTAGCTTCTGCTTCTAATTTAGGGTCCACTTTATAGAGCCCACCTTGCGCAATAGGGAGGGGTTTCCTATATTCTTCATTGATTGGTTCCCACTGTAGTGTGTTCTCGGCAATTTCTTCTAAGTAGGTCCAGGCTTGATCTGCTGTCTTTTTGGTGAACTCACCATTACAACATGATTCTACCATGGTCTTAGATGGGTAGTTCAACCCTTCATAAAGGATTTGGACTAGTCTAATTTTTTCAAAGCCATGGTGTGGACAGTGCAGAAGTAGGTCCTTAAATCTTTCTATGTATTTATAGAGAGCTTCACCTTCTAGTTGGTGAAACACATTCAAGGCCTGACGAATCGAGGCCGTCTTTTGTTTAGAATAGAATTTTCTATAAAAGAGCTCGAGTAGGCCTACCCAAGTAGTTATGGATCCAGCTTGTAAGGCATAAAGCCATGCTTTAGCCTTTTCTTTTAGCGAGAAGGGAAATAACCTAAGTTTGAGGTTTTCTTCGGACATATTATCGAATTTCATTGTTCCACATATGTCCTCAAATTCCCTCACATGTTGATATGGATTTTCCTGCTCCATTCCCCGAAAGACGGGAAGCATTTGGATTAAGCCAGATTTTAATTCAAATTTTGCATTAGTATTGGGTAAGGTTATGCAAGAAGGTTGTGTAGCCCTAGTGGGATACATATAATCCCCTAAGGTGATTGCTTGCGGCTGTTCCGCCATTTCTACGATGTTATTATAATCAATTCTAACTAATCGTTTTCCTACACGTGCCCAAACTGCGGACTGTGTGTCCAGATTAATGTGCCAATTAAGTAATAGTAGTTTAACTAATATAATGATATGCTAGTAAAGAAAACAAAGTACGTACTTTATCAGAATACTTATGCAAATAGAGAATCTACTATTATGCAATGCAGCACCCTAGCAAATGGTTTCTATCGATGCAAGGTTGAGTGTACACCTCAGACTGAGACACACATACAACTATAAGAGGTGTATGTGCCGAGCTGGCGACAACCTTACAAAGTTGCAATGCAATTCGATTATTTGATCTACGGTGAAAGTTTGCACATTAGCCGATTACCCTAATTACTACGGTTATTGAATCAGCAGGAATAAGCAATAGGAGTAATCAAACCCACTGACTGGAGAGGCGTGGGTAAGGATTTGAGTACTTACCTTGGCGATGCTTATGCAAGTTTTCCGTTGAGCGTGTAAGTACCTGAAAAGTAAAACACAATAAAAAATAAGTACTAAGAAGATAAAATACGAACGAGAATAACTAAAATTCTAATACTGACTTTTTTTTTTTTTTTTTCTTTTTAAAGCAAATAAAAACTAAACTTTAATAGTTTTCAAACTCAAGTCCCCGGCAACGGCGCCAAAAACTTGTTGTGATTTTAAATTGTTATACCGCAAGTGCACGGCGTCTATCTGATAGACAGTGGCAAATACGGGTCGATCCCACAGAGACTTGGATGAAAACTAATTAAAGGAAAGTTAAAGCTAATTAATTTTATATCTTAGTTTAAAAAGGTTGATTTTTTTGTGAAATTGTTTTATAACGGGAAATACGGAACGCAAAACTGAAAGCTAATTAAGATTGAGGGTGTAGTCTATATGGATGGATATTCTAAGCTCTAGAATCCGCACAAGTAGCGATCTAAACTATACTTTTAGATGATTTTCAAGATGTTCACGGAGATACGAAGTCAATCTATCTCCGTGGATAATATTCAATGGAGCACTATTATGATCACGAATGTAGTGATCTTCCTCGCTTTAATGGAATAAGCCAGAAATAATTCTCCGTAAAATTCGGAGTAATAACAGAAGCTAACACTATGTAATGATTCTCCGTAAAACTACTCGTAATGACGAAGAATAAAACTATGAGATAAACCTCTGTAGAACTCTAATAATAACGGAGAATAAAGCTAACTTATTACGGAAATTTTAATCAAGCATGAATGAGCAAAGATCACTTTATTTTCATTAAACGCACTAAAATATGGAAATCAAATAAGAGCATGGTTTAGATACAACTACAAGGCTTCATCCAGAACTTAGAACGGTGGTTTAGCCTCGCATGGCCATGTGAGCGCTGATGGCGGATATTCCTTTGCAGATGACGAACCCGGCGATGACGGCGATGTGCGACGATGATGACGCGGCTCGGCTTGGAGACGGTTGCGTGGCGTAGTCGTGGCTTCGAGAACGGTGGACGTGGCTCGGAGGTGATGGTCGATGGCGTGCCGGTGGTGGAAGATGATGGATGGATTCGGTGGTGAAAGTAGATGGCAGCCCCCCTCTCTCTAGGTTTCTGATTGTGGTAAATATATAGAGAGACGAGAGGAGAGAGAGAAAATCCGGACGTGCATGCTTCGGGGCAAGGAACGGCTGTGATTAAGTGTGAGAGAAACGTGGGAGAAAGAGGTAAGTTCGGTGGGGAACGTGCATATCTCGGGCCGATCGGGTAGGGGCTGATATTTGGACGGTTAGAGAGATAAGGAAAGAGAGGTAGAGAGAATCAAGGAAAGAGAGAGAAGATCGGTGGATCCGTTAAGGAAAAGAGAGAAAAACGGGAGATAGAGGAGTGCCTGGTTTGTAGGAGGAGAGAGATAGAGAGAGAGTCCGAGAGAGATAGTTTCCGAGAGGGGACGTGCATGGCTCGGGATTGAAGAGGCTAGAGAGAGAGTAGATCGGTTAGAGAGAGGGACGTCCGGAGTTGGAGAGAGAGAATCCCGGAGAGAGAGAAGAACGGGAGGAGAGAGAGACGCGTGCGGACTAGAGAGAGAAATTCAGTGGGGTGGGTTTCAGCTACAGCTGGGTTTCCGGTTTGGGCTTTAGAGAGAGAATACGTAGAGAAGTCCGGCTGGGTTCCGGTTTTAGAAAGAGAGAGAGAATCCCGGAGAGAGAGAAAGACGTTCTGATGGGTTTCGGTGCACATGCATGCATGGCTGCATGCATCGGACGGCTGTGATGGATCTGTGAGTGGTGGAGTGCTGGCCGGGTACAGCTGCATGCATCTGCTGCGATTCGGTTGGCAGCTGGGTCGCAACGGATGGCTGTGATTGTGGAAAGGAGAGAGAGGGGTCTGATGGTGCATGGAGAGGTGGAGCTGACGGTTGAATGCAGGGGCTGCATGCTTTTTAGTCTAAATGGACGACTGTGATTAAGTGGGGAGAAGAGGGGCGGCTGTGATCGAGTGCATGGACGGTAGAAAGAGAGAAAAGTGGAGAGCTGGGCTTCCGGGTACAGTGAGTTCATGCATGGCTTGGTGGATCAGATGGCTGTGTGGGATCAGTTTGGGAGTATTGGACGTCAGGGAAATATGGGTTTTGGGGCGTGGGAAAGTTGGTTACCATCATCCGACTCAACTCCATCATTGCTCATTTGCATGCGTGTAGTCATCTTCTGGTTCAAGTCATGCGGTGCAGCTGCTTGTTGATGTCTCCTCTCGTCCGAATCATTGCAGTTATCCGTTTTCCAACGTTGTTCTTCAGACAGGCCTCCAAACTAGCTGTACAGTCTCCATCAGATTGTCGTGAGAATATCCACGCTTTGGTCATGAAGTCCTTGAGCTGACTGCATCGAAAACCGGATCGATTCCCTGAAAGACACACATGAAATGACGCTTGTCAGGTTTAAACACGATTATCGATAAAAGGATAATTGGGACTTTCGGGCTCTGTATTTTTCATGCATGCAATGTATGAGAGCGAACCAATATGCCGTTGGGTTCGTATGAAAGTCTACTATATCATGGTGCAAAGAAACTCATGCAGTTTACGTGTATTATGAAAGTTTTACGTAAGAAACTGACGCTATATGCATGATAAAGAAAGGATAATTCGCACCAAATGGACGCTCATCAGTATGCACCAGTTCTCCATAGTTTCGAATACGAAGTACCACCACTCGGGTTCGAATATGAGGATTCAAACCCTGTTCAAATCTTTTGGACTTCAATTCCTCCGTGGCTATAAGATAATGAGCAAAGCGTGATAGTTCAATGAACTTAGCTTCATACTGAGAAACGCTAAGTTTTCCCTGATAGAGTTCTAAGAATTCCGCAATCATTTTATCTCTGGTTGCGTCGGAGAAATATTTTTCTAAGAATACTTTGGTAAACTCTTCCCAAGTGAAACTAGATTGAGTTCTTTTGATAGAGTCCCACCAGTAATCTGCCTCTCCTTCTAATATATACGTGGCTAAGGTGACTTTCTGTTCATCATTTGCCTTCAAAGTTTCTAATATCTTTCCTACCTGCTTGAGCCATCTATCGGCAATCAAGGGATCAGGTTATTCCTTAAAAGCAGGGGGTTTTAATTTTTTAAATTCTTTTAAGATCACTCCCATCCTTGAACTATCCTTGGAAGAGGTCATCCTTTCTATCAGTTGATGTAGAGCTCCTAACACCTTGGTTAGGTCTTCATTTGGAGTAGCGTTTTCGTGTGAAGTCATATTTTCTGAAAAATATAAATGAACAAAATTCTTCAAACACAAACGAAGATAAAACACGTTCATTCATTATAAATACTTTTCTTTTCATTCTACATATAGCCAACTACTGTTTTGAAAAACATCGGGTGTTCACAACGATTCTCATCGCCCACTTTTCCACAGATGCATCGGTAACGTTTATAGAAAACATTCTCATTTTTAGTAGGGGTAACCGGTTTCTTCTCCTTCTTTGACTTCATGATTTTCTTCTTAGGTTTCACCTTTACTCCCGATGAGCTACCTTCAGATAATTTCGACTTCATGTCTCTGCTAAAAGAAAAAAAAAACTTTAATTCATAAATATAGGTATTTTTAAATTTGTGTGGCTACCCTACCGATGTAATTCTTAATAATTTTTATTTCTAGGACCTATTACCTAGGCTCTGATACCAAGTTGTAACGCCTTGGTATTTTACGGATTAATTCAACCCGTATAACACTGGGGTGTTAGGAATAAAACTTGATATCGAATAAATTCCATCAAATATGGAAATTAACTGAGCCTCTTATTCAATAACATAAGTGTTTGATACATTTCTTGAAAAATAATTAAAAAGTCTAAGGCTTAGTTGCAACATCGACGCTTCATATTTTTGATCTTGCATCGTTATAGTATGGTGTGTATAGTGGATCTTCAACTCCCTCCGGTTCATTCTCCATTCTCTCCTCACCTTCTTCTTGTCCTGCAGGATCGGTCTCTGTAGGATTCATAACATCTGTAGGGGGGTGAGTCTAATCCACTGACTCACCTAATAACTTAGTTTTATTCATGCTAAGACATATGTACTGAAGAGCAGAGAACAAGACTGTGAATAGTAAATAAAGAAAACATTGATCACCCGATTCCCTTTTTGGCCTCAGCCAGGGTAGGAATCTCAAGCCTTACCTGGGTACTTTTTGTCCGCAACAAGGCTAGCCCCACGCCTAGGTTCTTTTAGTCCTCAGACTAGACTAGCCCCACACCTAGGTTATTTTTTGGCCTCAGCTAGGGCTAGACCCACACCCAGGTTACTTTTTGGCCTTAGCCAAGGCTAGACCCACACCCAGGTTACTTTTTGGCCTCAGCCAGGGCTAGACCCACACCCAAATAAGTGATCACATATCTCAAAATTTACAAGTCCATAGCAATCTACCGTTATTCGATATCATACACTTAGCATGAATAACTTAGTTTAAATCCCCTACCTGAAGCGTTGAAGAATCTTTCTTCTGATGAGAAAGCCTTAGGAAGCTCACAACCTGAAAATATATTACTATATTTTGTTAGTTTTTGCCCTAACTTTGACAAGGATTTACCGAAACGATTTCCGATGAGGACTAATAGGTTTTATTCTTTAGAGATATTTTGATCATTTCTAAAATATTTTGAATTTATACTCAGTTTGTAGAGTTTTTCATTTTGAAACCGTGGCCGCAGACGGAACTCAATTCGGAGTTCGTTTGCTCCCGATATGGCCAAAATAGTCGGCATTAGCGGAATTTAAATGGATGGTCTGCCTTTAGTAAAACGGTCAGGTTGTTTTCAGTAATAACGGTTCACTTAACGAAGGCAGAGTCGTTTTATCACAGTTTATTTGGACTTAATGGGCTTCAGCCCACATAATCTAATAGGCTTAATGGGCTTCAGCCCACCAAAATTAATGGGTTTTAGTGGACTTCGGCCCACAAGATTTAATGGGCTTCGGCCCACATAATCTAATATGCTTAATGGGCTTCAGCCCACCAAAATTAATGGGTTTTAGTGGGCTTCGGCCCACAGGATTTATATAAAATAATACTAATTGGGCTATAGGGCTGACCGGTGACGGGCGACGGGAGACGGCGGTCGGTCGGCGGCAGACGGCGGGAGGCAGCGGACGGCCGGCAGCGACCCAGCGGTCGGCGGCGAACAGCGGCGACCCGACGGCGGGCGGCGGTTGGCAACGGGGGAGGGAAGGGTTTTCAGGTGGTGGGTGGGCACGGATATCGAGATGGACTTGGGTGAAGAACTCTGTTGAAGGGGGGGTTTATATAGGCCTTTCGGGAATACCAAAAGTCTCAGGGCCTTAATTGCAAAACAGCCGCTTTAATGTTTCAGCTGCGCGACTGATCCCGTCCGATCGGAAATGAAAGGTCGACGGTTGAGATGTCTTTTGGTCTCCTCCTTTTACTATAATAATTATTTTCCTGATATTTAGATAGAAAAGCTTAAGGGGTTTTTTGGTTAGAGGGAAAAATTTAAAATTCCACTAATAGGTCCTTGGTTCAAATCCTTCCATTGGCTATATATATATATATATATATATATATATATATATATATATATATATATATATATATATATATTTTTTTTTTTTTCTTTAAATTTTTAAATGCTCTAAATGAGTTCAAAACGTAAAAGTTTGTATAGGCTTTTTGATCATTTCGACGAGACGGACGCAATGGCGTAGTCTGATTTTTATTTAGAATTTTTTATCAAAAATTCTTATAATGACTTTTAAATTATTTATTTATTTTGGGATGTTACAGTTATGCACGCTACTCCTACTTTAGCTCAACTCCTCCTTTTAGTTTTTTTTTGCATGTTTGCCCACTACTTTGGTTATGTCGGCCATACCACTTTCCAAATTTTGAGCAAAGCTTGCATGGCATATGTGATAAATCGCTTGTTGGTAGTCGACTTTGATATATAGTTCGACAATGTTAGCATGTTGTTTTTGTAGAGCTTTAAAGTGGGGTCTAGATGGTTCTAGAAAATTTAGATATCCACGGGCAGGTAATAGACAAAAGGATTTAGGTGACTAGTCGATCATTTGAAAGTGTTGTTTCAATGACGCATGAAAATTTGTCTACTCATTGGCTGGATTGGTCAATTTTTGTTACTTCTATGCAGGACAATTACGGAAAGCTTTGAGAATCAACTCCCCAACATGGTTTTGACATCCTCAATAAAGTGGAAAAATATATACCCTAGTTGTGACTAGGGAGTGAAAAATGCATAGATAGTGTTAAGGAAGTCCATTGGTTAGTCCCACATCGGTAAAGGGGACACCTATCGCCCGCTTTATATACCCTCTGTGGACCTCCCCTTACGACCTGGGTTTTAGGAAGTAGGATATCCAACATGATATCAGAACTGGGGTCACCGTCTCCCTCTGGGTGTGGCCCCTTCCGATTGTGCCTCGCTCCGCGTGCTCCGCTTGAGGGGGGTATTGAGGAAGTCCACTGGTTAGTCCCACATTGGTAAAGGGGCACCTATTGGCCGCTTTATATACCCTCTGTAGGCCTCCCCTTATGACCTGAGTTTTAGGGAGTATGATATCTAACAGATAGTAAAGGTCTATCCTTAAGGGTAAGGTACTATAAAAAGATACTTGAAAGAAAAACATATTGATAGTATTCGCTCAAACCTTGAAAAGTAAAAGACAGAGCGTAGAAAAGAACTCATTGCGTCGAAAAGTAACAATTAGGAAATGTAAAATTTAGATAACTTAAGATATACATGATAAAAAAAGATAAATAAGTTTGGCATTGGCCAATTTTAATTTAATGTAGAGATATCTTCTCCATTGAGCTTTGACCCTTTTTTAGTCTTATTTAGAGCAACTTTAGACAGTTTTTTTCAGCATTTAATTGTTATAATTCATCCTCCAAGTGTCCATATTGTAGTCCTACCATATTGTCAGCATCTTAGTTATGTTGAGCTACTTCCTAGCGTTTGAGTTAATTGTGCGCACTTATGGAGACTCTAATGTATGTCATCAAGCCGTGTCCATATTTGCTTGAGCGTCTTTGGTTCATATTGCCACATGCTCCCCCACTATTGGTCGATCGACTATGAAGTTAATTCCTCGATGCATTTAGTTTTTTCACAATCAAGCCTACCACATGGGTGAATCTCTTAGTCATGCACCCAACTTATCGAACAATGTACTCGGTCAATGGCAGACTAAATGTCTGGAGCACTCCAGACAAATCTTTCCTAAAAGTAGAATTTGACTATGTGCTCTCAAAATTATTGAACAAAGGAGTTTCAACTTTAACATGGATGTTTCCTTCTTAGAGTTCTAAATATCAATTTATGATTGCGGTCATGATCGATAGTAATTATTATGAGCTATTCGAAAGTTCTGCATACTTTATTAGATACTATGCAAAATCACAACGATGCCATCGGTTGTCCACTTGCCCATAGCATTGCCGCTTTTTGCCAAACCAAAATCCTTCTTTATTGATTAAGACTATCGTTTCAGCTATGGTCAAGTCCCTCCAAATCACTTGTTGGTCGGTTCAATATTTTGATCGATTCTGCAACTATGGTTGTTTATGTCTTTATCTTGATGGTTAGGTTCCAACATGTCTGATTTTCAGTAATTTTTGTATGTTGGTTGGTTATTCTAGCTTCGTTGCCAGTCTAGTGGATTAGTTGACCACCCCACAATTTTCAGAATATTTATTAAAACTTGGTGAGTGTGTTATATAGGGTAAGATGATAATTCTCACAAAAATTCAGTAAATTCTAAAACTTATAGGATCATCAAATATGGTAAGTAAAATTAAGGATTATAGTAAACGGTTGATAAAGATTCTAACATTTGATGACCCTAGAAGTTTTAGAATTCGCTGATTTTTGGTGAGGACGATCACCTTACTATAGATAACAAATTTACCAAGTTTGAGTAAATTCTAAAACTTGTAGGGTGGTCAACTAGTCTAGCAACAAAGCTCATCCAGTGGATCAAAAAAACTTTGCCATATTAGACTAAAAATATAAAAAATGATTAATTTTAATGGTGGTTTTGAAAGTTACGATACGCGTATGTAGCATCATGATAATTGATCAGATAGTCTGATGTGAATAGCACATACAAATATAATATGATTATGGCGAAAGACTAATTTTAGCAAAGCTATTTTTAAAAGCTAAATGTTTAACAAATTATATTTTTCAGAATCCGACAAACAAATAGGTTGTGTTTGGCTTAGCAGAATCGTCCAGCTTCCATCGCTTTTCACTTTTGCGTCCCATCGGAGAGGGATGGCCGGGAAACCGCAATGTACGTTATTCCATCATTAGCTGGTCTGAGAACCTTCTTTTACGTCGCTTCTTAGAACTTTGGCGGCTAGTGAGGCTACCACAATGTACGTTATTCCATCATTAGCTGGTCTGAGAACCTTCTTTTACATCGCTTCTTAGAACTTTGGCGGCTAGTAAGGCTGCGTGCGTCTCGTCTTTCCTCGACGCCCCGCCGCACCGATATCTGTGTGGATGAGCAAACAATTAATCACCATGGACGAAAACGAAAAAAGCTTAGTCCTATAAGGCCGTAGTGCCCTTGCTTTCTGTTTCTTTCTAAATATCTCCGGACTTTGATTCAATATCTTGACTTCTAAGCTGAATCACCGAAAGATCGGCAGCCTTTCTGAGTGGGAATCAATGACTCCAATAAGATAAGAAAAATACTACTCATTACTCAACCAGACAGACGTTTACAGATTCTTTACATACCGATCCGATCACAGCCGTCGTCCGTCCAGCGAATCGTACTCAGCGGAGGCTGACGGGCAACAGACAGCTGTGATCGAGTCTGTAAATTAAGAGTCTGGTCGAATAGCAGGCAATCGCGGAGGGAACAATTGGGCCGGCAACCGCATGCATGGAGTGAGGTGGCGCACTCAAGCCCCCGTGGCTGTGGGTGGCCGCCGTTGCGTTGCGTGCAAGTTACACAACCAATCGACTGGAACGAGTAACGGTCCTAACGGACCTAACGGTCACTGTAGCGGCAACATCCGTGACCCTCGATTCACTTTGGGTTATTTTGACTTTGCCTCCCAAACTTTGCCTTGAATTAGACTTTACCCCCCATCTTTCATTAATTAGACTTTACCCCCCAAAACTAACTGTTCCGTCAGCTCACCCCACAAAACTTTATTTCTTTTCCGTCAGCTCATCCTTTCTCTTAGATGGTGAGCTGACGGAACACTTAGTTTTGGGGGGGGGGGGGGGGGGCGGGGGGTAAAGTCTAATTCAAGGCAAAGTTTGGGGGGCAAAGTCAAAAATAACCCATTCACTTTCGTGGTCCCCCCGGGCCGACCAGGTTACGCTCATAAGCCTCACTAAGTCACTAGACGACGGCTTCGTCAGATTACGGCCCCACACGATATTCGCGTCCAGCGACTCCAGCTGTAGATTCCACTCGGTACTGAATCTTGGACAGTACTGCTGAATCTTTTTGGTACAGTTGGGGGGATCCGATTCATTACTAAGATCCAGATCCGTGGTCTCCATGGAATCTTGATCATTCATCCCACCTGTCGGTACCTGGGTTAAAGGAATCTAGAAGAATCAACATCCTAGTGGTGGATGCTAGCTCGGCCCCACCGACAACTTGTTTGTGTCCACTTCTGATAACTTATGAGCCCGGATGCTCGGCCCGGATGACATGGCATCCAACCAGAGATCATCAGCAGTGTTTTAAAAATCAGACTAGATCAGGCGATTTGATCGGTTTGAACCGGAATCGAAACATGTTTCAGTTCGGTATGTAAATAAACTGATTCATTTGGTAAATTCTATTAAAAAATTAATTACACTGGATGATTAGATTTTGAACACATAACCTATGGTTTAAAAACCTTTCAATATATCTTTTAAATCAAGGAATCAATTTTATTTTTTTAGATATTTACTAAGTATCTATTATAAAATATCTATTTTTCAAACGGTTCACATGGTTGAACCAACAGTTTGGACCAGATCGGATGCGTTTTCGGTTCGACTTTCGATCTGATTTTAAAAAAGCAACGGACGACTGTGATCTGAACACATCATTATGGTTGACCATTGGGGATCAATAGATTCTTCAGGACAAAAATTACAAATAGTATTTTGGATAACTTATATAGCCAGTTGGGTGGTCGGTATCAAGACCCTGATCCGTGACCTAAAATATCATGGATTTGCTAATGAATATCTCCCAAATGGACACGTGTCGTCAGGTAAGTGGTGGGAACAGGCCACGTCCGAGTGATACCCATTAATGCGGATCCTCGACCCAATTGTCGTTGTAGCAGCATCCACCACCAAGTGCACCACACGCAACTTGTCTTGCCGCCAGGGTCCATTACTCGTGGAGGCTTCAACGGAACGTATGCTAGCTAGGATGCGTGGCGGCAAACAGCGTCTCCCGCCAACCACCAACCAAGATCAAGCACGACAGCATATCCGAACCACAGTAGCCCCGCTACTCGTCGAACAGCAGATAGGTGTGTTCTGTGACGTCACGGGTGACCTAAGTGGCGATGCCGTTCTCCCTTGGCTCACATGATCTCATGCATGTGAGTGACAGCTCCTCCAAGGACCATGGCAGCATTGACACAACGTATTAGTTGCAGGAAACTTGGCGCGATCCGGCGGCCATTGTGCCTGTATAGTGGTCTAATTCGACGGGCCAATGAACCTACCCGCCTTTAGGCTAACTTGTCGTATAATCTGTGCTTGCTCCCCTCATTCTTGTCGTATAATCTGTGCTTGCTCCCCTCATTGGTTCCTAAGAAAACTTGGTTGCCTCACACTGATGACAACCCTCCTTTTTATAATGCAGGCAATCCAACCTCAGGGACGGAACCATGATTTTATATTGGGAGGGACCAAAACATAATAATTTCAGATGGGGGGAGCATGGCCCCCCTTGGTCCATACATTGTTATATCCTTGTCGATCGTTGCACTGAGACTGAACTGGCTTTTCGTAGCTGTATCGACAACTTGAACGTTATTATAATCTTAAAAAAGCACTGGTCATATTTCTCTGAGCTATACTTGGCTCCATCATATATTGAAGGCGTATTACTGTCTGATCTCTCTCTCTCTAGTGATATTTCTGAACTGGTAGCTAAGAATTAGAATCCTCGAACTTTATCTCTAATGATTTGTTAAATATGGATGATATGTACGTATTGATTTATCTTTGGATCTAGAGCGACACGAATAGATTCCCCATGATTGTTGTCAAAAAAAAAAAACTTCATTCCATACGCTGCGCGAAGCAGGCCCTGGCGTCGACCGCCGATGTGTCGTGCGTATGTGTAGGGCCATGCTAATTCCACTACAAGTTAATTAATGAAAAATTATCTAAAAAGAATTCTAACTGTTGTTTTATTAATAATCATGCAGCCCCCACCACATGTATTCACATGTAATTAAAGGCCGTGTGTGGCCCTATCCCTGCATGACACGTCAACTGTTGAAGGTGGTTACATCTTCTTAGCAAGTAGTTTGGAGCTTGAACACTGATTAGTGATTACGTACGTACATGATATATACAAACGTCGCACACAAGCATGGAATCATTTACGAGTGGGTCCATCGATGATTCCATCCCACAAGGGGTGTCGAGTCCCGGGCCCACCGAGCTCAGGGAAGCAAGTAAGCAATTAACCAACCAAACGGTTGGCCAACCAACGAAGCAAACTCAGTCCATTGAAGCATGAAAGTTTGGACTTACTGTGCTCGCCTGGAAAAAATATATATGTATATTTATATATCATGTTGCGGGTGGGTGGACGGCGTTGAATATTATCTTGGCGTGCATGGGCTCACAAACGTAACATGCAGCCTTCCCCATATAGATAATGGTGACCAATCGGGCCCACTGGTACAAGCCGACGTGGCATCTTATGATTAGCCAGCTCCCATGACACTGTGGATCAGGTGGCGTGCAGCACCGGTGACTCGTTGAAGGAGGGGTTCCACTCCTCTCCCGTCTCCGCTGATATCGTCTACCCTATCGGTCGCTGACGATTTAGAAAATGACATATGGCAACCCGAAAACAAATTATCACATTCTATGACCATGGGATAAATACAAGGGAGGATACCACCGCCTTCAGCTACGATCTATCACCTGCTGTTGCCGCCGGTCATCGTTGTCGTGTCGGGTGACCACCACCCTTGCCCTCCGCTTGGTGGCGACGAGTGGAGGCCGGTGGTCGGTAGGGGTGATCACCGACGACGGTAGTGGCCGGCCAGCAGCGGCCCCTTGGTGGTAGCCTCTCTGGGTTTATCATATGATCATAGATCATGACCGTTGGTTTTCGGATTGCCACGTATCGCTTCACAAATAGTCAACGACGGATAGAGAAGACGGTCATTAGTGGACTAGAGAGGTGTCGAACCCGTGAAGGAGAGGACTGATTAGCGGTTGCGGGCGATTCGTGGGTTGCCACTGTCACTCGACGCTCCCAGTCAAGCAAACTACAGTCCCATTCGAACTGATTCGAGGTGGGAGTTTTGTTGTCCGGCCCACTTCCTTTTGGGTCGATAGCGAGGGCAGACAGGATATTTGTAACAGGAGTTCTATTCTTCTACGGTTCACTTAATGGGTTTGGACCCGACGCTCATCACAGTCACTCGATGGGGTCCATACAACCTGCGCACAATGCAATTTTCAACACAACCTGCGTACCATATATACAACCGAGGGGTCACACATACCCCATGTCTTTTGAATCACAGTTGAACCCGTGGTTGTATGGTACGCAGGATGTGCTGAAAAATTTTCCCACAAACAGGTGCATATATCCAGGATAGATCCAAGAATGGGGGCGGGGGATGGTTTTTTTTTTTTTGAGTGGTAATGGGGGGTGGCGAATGCTAGAAAAATCTTTGGGGTAGGGTGGGAAGAGAATCTAAAATTTCATTAAAAATTCAAGAGAGACGGATTTATATAATTTTAAAATAATCATAGCTAATACTATTGTAATAAGGGTTTCTTTTTTAAATTTTGAAAAACGACCATCCCCACACCCCCTGGATCCATCTCTGTATGCATAACACTCAGCACCAACTATACTCCATCGAGCGGCTATGATTACTCTGTATTCCTGGCCTGATTTGTTGGATTCTACTATTTTCAGCCTTATCGATGGGTTCAAGTTTAGAAAATAATTAATCTAGGAAAAAAGATAGAGGAGAGAATGCATAAAAGGAGAGAAATAAAATAAACAATGGCCGAAAGTAACTCCGTTCATATCGAAAATGACGTATACAACAAAAAAAAGGCAATGAAAATTATACAATATATGACAAAAAGATAAAATTAAACGGTGTTAGATGAACGGTGTATTGGGATCCCGATCCCTTGTGGCTTCATTTTTATTTTTATTTTTATTTTTTTCAATGAAAGTTGCTTTATGGCTTTGACCAGCAACCTCTTTTTAAAGATGCGCATAATATAGTCTTTCCGAACCACGGTGGTTAATTGGTTGATGCGTGTCCCCGAGGTTATGTCGCCAACACGTACTAAAGGCACCTCCAGACGTCTTCCTTTCATCTCTCTCCCAAAATTTTGGTTCAATCTCTTCTCCCTCTTCAACGACGGTGCCCTTCGCACTTGGGATGCACCGATCAATGGTGGCTACCATCGGATTAGGATGTGATACACCAATCGGAGGTGTCGTTGCCCTCTCCCACCTCCTAGCTCCTTCCCCTTCGGCCTCGAGCGGTTGGACCAAAAGGCAGCCCGATCTCTTCTCCCTTCTCGTCAGCGACTGCCATCGGGCCCTGGGATGTGATGCATCGGTCGGTAGTTGCTACCGTCGGACTGGGGTGCGATATACGGATCGGAGATGCTGCTGTCCTCCTCCTCTGCCACCTGCTCTCTCATCCTCACCGGTGGTGTTTGCCATAGGGCATGAAGTGCGATGCAACGGGTGGTGGTGACTACCGTCAGCACGGGTGTGATACACCGACTGAAAGTACCGTTTATCGGTGAGGTGGCTACTATTGGATCAGAGGAGAAAGCCTCACGGGCTGGTAACATGACCTCGGAGATACACATCAACTAATTAACTCTCGAACCATGGCTTACCATCGTTCGGGTATAATATATTTTGTGCTTAATTAGTTTTTTTATAGCGTCCCTTTGGTAGGTTTCACATAGTTCTGACTCGGTTGCTAACCATTGGAGTGACTTCGGACGGTCTCAATGGTTGTCGCCCTTCTACAACAGTTTTTAAGGCTCAATATTATAACAATTGAGCCTTGAAAAGCATAAATTAATCTATTTTCGGGCTTTTATATATCGTCACTGTCGTGAAAGAATGTTGGCATAGAAAGACACAGTGCCGAGTTATAATTGGGGTGAGAACAGTGATTCTGACGAGCCATTAGAAAGACCCTTATTTTTTTATGGGCACCGCACACAATCACGTTAATTATATTTAGGGTTGTTTTGACTTTGCTCCCCAGATTTTGCCTTGAATTAGACTTTACCACCCATATTTTTATTAGTTAGACTTTCCCCCCAAAACTAACTGTTCCGTCAGCTCACCATCTAAGAGATAGGGTGAGCTGAATGAAAAGAAAAATAGTTTTGGGGGGTTAGCAAACGGAACAGTTAGTATTGGGGGGTAAAATCTAATTCAAGTCAAAATTTGGGGGGCAATGTCAAAATAACCCTTATATTTAACTGCACAACATCTTGTTATTTTTGGATCAATCAAGCTTCTCTAAACACCGGTTAATACAATGTGTCAGCTCCAATTGATGGACTTTTCGAAACTTTCCATTTATCCATTTTTCAACTATGGTTTTGTAGCTATTGTTTGATGTATTGTTTCTAGCATTTTCAATGTCGCTGGATCCTTCCTTTATCGATGAAGTTTGAAATCTTTGTAACTTGATTTTTAATTAATAAACAGGTCGGGGGCTACTTGACCCTCTCTCGGTTTGAAAGGATTCTAAAAAAAAAAATGCTGCTGGGGAGAGAGAGAGAGAGAGAGAGAGAGAGAGAGAGAGAGAGAGAGAGAGAGAGAGAGAGAGAGAGAGAGAGAGATGTTATTGATCTCCCACCAATCTGTAACTAGCCCCTGTTTTTCACTACCATCTTTGGTTATAAAAAGTTTACCCTCCCCATACCTCATCATGTTCATACCCTACCTTTTCTCCTCCATGTACCCCAATGCACACCCCAATCGCTCTCCCTTCGTAGGTGTCGGAGGTATGCGTCGAAGGCAGTGCAGGTGCCGACATCAGAGAAGGAGGCAACATGTGGGGTATGCATTGGGGTATATATAGGAGGGGGAAATGATAGGCAGTGCGGCATAGGGTGAGGTATTTCTAAATTAACTTGATATTTAATTTATAAGTAGGTCCAGGGCCGGACTACCTGACCCTCCCTCGATTTGAAGGAATTCCCAAAAAAAAACGATGCACGGTCAGAGAGAGAGAGAGAGAGAGCGAGAGAGAGAGAGAGAGAGAGAGAGAGAGAGAGAGAGAGAGAGAGAGAGAGAGAGTTGTTATTGATCCCTCACCAATCCATAAATAACCCCTGTTTTTTTTTTTTTTTTGAGAAATCCCTCTTCTCGGGAGGGGGGGGGGGGGGGGGGGGGGGGGGTTGTTGGCATGGACCCCTACCTATTCATTGAGAAAAAAAAAAGTTTCAAGAGCGACCAATAAAAAAAAATAATTACAACATATTATCTAAAGATTCTCAAAGATGGCATGAGATCGACGTCGCCCACAGCTTGATTGTCACTATCATGCGTCGTCCAATTTTCAAGATGGAGCTAAATATCTTCCTGAACACTTTTATGTACCTTTCAAGCCAAATATTCCAACAAATAGCAATCGAAAGGATATCTTTCTCATCTTTCTAGGGATTCACCTTTTTCTCCACGAGGATCATAACAACATAAGCATGGAGGGGTGATGGGAGATGTCCAACTTCTTTTGAAGTAATTCTAGATGTCCCTAGAAATGTTACACTGAAGTAGTGGATGGTTTGCTTAGTGGACAAGCGACTTCTTGGATAGCCGGATGGTTTCTTCGCTTCAGATTTATCGTAGTGAGTATCTTGTCTTTTTAAGACCAAACGTAGGAAATTTTGGTTCCAAATAGTGTGGTTTCCATATAGAGCTTGGGACCTGATCGATCGACGCTGACTTATATCGTGCTAGATCATAAAGCTTAAGAAAAAGGGTGCAGAGTTGAATATATCCAACCCTGATGTCTTTCCAGAATTTAATGTGTCTACCATTCCCCAATATGATTTTGCTCCCTGACTTGAAGGCAGTTGCCACTTTTATAACTCCTCTCCAAAAGGGTGACAGTTTCCATGTGATCCTGCTCCTGATTTGCACTGGAGAGAACTTTTTGAAGTTGCTTAATGATTTCACATCATTTGTCATTATTTTTTTGATACAGTCACGTACTGTTGTAGCTCGTGTGTCCTTAGCGTGGATTTTCTGTATTAACATTAATAAAGATGTCTTTGGTTATTGCTTTAATTAGAATACTACTATGGTATATGTTAATATACAAATAATAAAGGACCCTAGGGAACACAGTATGCCACTAAGGCGCATGGTGGATCCATGCTTGGGAGACCCAGTAGACCAGTTATGTGTAGACCTAGAACTAGTTCACAACTTAGGTGATGTCGGTCGCTTCACCGAGAACAAGTTGTTGGCAGGTAGAGGATGTGGTGAAGTCTCCACCACGGAAACGTGGGATTTCCATTCGCCTGACCAAGCACGATGATCGTGTTGAACAGTAATCAAGACGGTGCATAGTTCAGTGATTCAGACACTGGTGCATAAACCGTCTTACTACTATAGATAATCTGTCCTTAACCCTGAGGGACCATGTACACTGGGCCAACCAGTTGTGTGGTGCTTTGATGTGCCAACGTGTGCGGACCTTCCATAGTCCAATACCACGGTACGTTGGGTTACTCGGCTGGCGCTTGGGTGGCATGCAATCCCTACAGGCTATCCGACATCCAGTGTTGGATGGGTGCGTTTTGATGAGTCAATCTGTCCACATAATTAACCTAGGCCTGGTGGTTGTCAGTATGACTGACGATGTTCCGGATGCTAGGCATAGCACCGGAAGGTATGTGGTGTTATAAATGACAAGTCATCAAACCCTAGTCAGATGATCGATCGGGATCTGACGGTGCTCTCCACCGCCCGAGTCGTATCATGGCACCAGTAATAAGAGGGACTGAGGATTATCGGAGTATAGTAGAGAACATGGTTACGAGGGAGTAACATAAGTTTAGGATCACTAGAGTTCAACCCGCGTTGCACTCTGGGTGGCTACGCGGGTTAATCGGATTAGGGCTGATTAACGGAACTTTTGGTGTGTCACCGGAACAGTTAATCAGGGATCCGATTGGAGCTAGAGATCCCGAACCCTGAAGGTTTCACCCTGTCGTTGCGTATAGGAATTGCTCCCCGACCTAGTTGGATACGTTGGATGCGAAGTAGCGCGAGCCCGGAGCCTAAAAACCTAATCCACTTGTCCTAGGGGTCGTAGGGTTATTTTGGTAAATACTGAAATATGGCTTAGAACACATTGTATATGGATCTTAGAATGAGCAGAATAATTTCAGGAGCTCATAGGCGCTGACGGAACTCGATTCCGAGTAGCGCACCTTACTCAATTTTTCTCGCAGTGTTTTACTTTTCGTGAAGGGCGTTTTCATCCAGGCTTCACGATAGACACCTGAAACCCTAAAAACCGCCTCC
>OX393559.1:8670919-8810919 GCA_947650365.1 Chamaelirium japonicum | reverse complement strand
CTAATGATGGAGATAAGTGTTAAGGATAACTAGGGTTTCGATCACTTTGATATTTTGCTTTCAGGTCATTTCGACAAATGATAAAATAGGCATTATCCGAGCACGCACAACCCGACTTGGCCCACCAACTTGCGCTAACTCGAGTTTAATTAACCTGAGCTTGGAAATTTCGTTGGGTTGGGCAACACAGCTTGAAGGCCGGGTTGGTTTGGGTTGCATGTTAAGGGTTATACAACTTGGAATGGGCATGGGTTGACCTCTATCCCGACCCAACCAACCCGAGTTGCAGGCCTATGCACAGAGTTATCTTTTTTTTTTCCCTCACTAAAGCACGCATGTGCGGCGCTTCAATCAGTTCCTCACAACCAAGTCATCATTCCCTAAAAAATTCCCCCACACAAGGAACTTCCCTCGCTCGCTCCCATACACACAAGAGATGAGATTAGATTAGATGACCGGAGGAGAACTCTTTATTAGTCTCAATAATTATACTTCTATGAGATGAAGAGCATATGAGACACCCCCACTATTTATTGGTTACAAACATATACACGAACGCCCGTGATTATGCCACTTTGTCACAAATCTTATAAAGAATATTCTTGAGTTCTTCATACATTTCTACAATAAGTGCTCCTAAATTATGTACAAGATATTTTCCGATATGCTAAAACATTAGAGAGAATTAAAGAACCTAAGATGGCTCAATAAGATTCTTAAACATTTTTGATAAGCCTTCATCCTCCAAGTACTCCTCAGCAGTTTGCTTGAACAGCTCGTAAATGCTTTAGGCATTTGGCTCAACATAGGCGGGATCGATAACAATGTAGACAGAACACTTGGCACTAAACCAATCTGATTCAAAAGGCAAGTTGGAATCCATCCTCTGATTCGTGTGGCCCCCACCACCTTTTTGTTCAATTACTAAGGAGTAGTTAGACGAGACCAACCTCTCTTATCTATTTGGATATTCTCCTCGCCATCTCACGAGAGCAAACTTTGATTGGGAGGCCTTAGAGTATCTCCGAAAGTCTCCCTACTTTGGCTTTTAACCAAAGCAGGGAGATTGGTATAGAAAATTTGGTCCCCAATAGTTGTGGAGGGAAAATCTTTTGTCGTCGAATAATCTCCTCCTACGGTCAATTGATGTGATGTTGAGTAAGTAGTAGGTGTGTAGTTTGAGATGAAAATAAGAGACATAAAGAATAAGGAGAGCAGACACATGGTTTTTTATCGAAGTTCGACTATAGCTTACGTATCTGTGCAATAAGTTGCAACCTCAATCCACTAAATCTGAAGGAGTAGAGCTACCCCTCGACAGGCTAAGGGGGGCTAGTACAAACGGTATGACTGAGGGTCGCGCAGCTAGAAGGTGAAGGGAGAGACATACCCTTTTTCTAATCAGCTTGGATATGGAGCTCTGCTAGCTAATCTCACCCAAAGCTTGAATATCCCAAAATAGTAAGGAATCCAGATCCGGAAGAAGTCCATTTTATTGTTGCTTTCTGCTATATATTTATAGGTGTCGCTCCCCGTAGAGGTGTCGAGTTGTGGTCGATCCAAGTGGCGCCTCGTGTCTGGTCCACATGTTGTTCTTCCTTGGCTTGGGAGGTGGCGAGCTGTGATTGCTCCATGTGGCATCTCGTGACTGGTCCACGTGCCGTCTTCCAGCTAGATGTCCTTTATAGAGTCGCAAGCCGCTCTGGTGGGCTCCATGTGGCGTCCCGTGACTGGTCCACATGTCGTCTTCCCGTGACTGCATGAGCCCTTGCGATCCCGCTGATAATCTACAAGCTGCACTCGTGGACCTCGTTCTGCTCGGGCCTCTACTGGCCTGCTAGTGATCTATGAGCTGCCCTCATGGGTTTCAGAGTTATGAGCTTCTGCTGGCCCTACCTGCTTTAGCCATTTTTTGCACCCCACAGTAGTCTCGCCATTTGTGCTCCCCTCTTTCGCGTTCAGTGTCTTGCTCTCTGCTTTTAGCGAGCAAGCGGAGCTCGTAACCCAGTATGGTCCCCACTTTTTGAATGTCTCCGTGCCGCATCAGCCTCGTCCCACTTTGAAGGCAACGGGCACCTACGGAGTGTTTGTAACCAACTATCACTTGCAGCGGAAAAAAAAAACTTAAAAGTTTGATTGTTGGTGAAAAGATGAGACTCGTTAGGACACGGACATTTTGAAATGCTTATAAAAGATTATAATTTTGACAATTGGTGAAAATATAAGTCTCATTGGGATGCAAGCCTTTTTGGAATCAGTGCCCAATTGTCATTTTAAATTTTTTTTTGTTAATTCCTATTATTTTTTAGCTATTTATTAATAAATTTTATATTTTTTTATTCCAAATAAATATTTGGTAAATAAAAAAAAAATTGATTGCTTTATAGTAAAATTGGTGAGAAAGATAACCAATTTTAGTACTCATATTTTAATTTACCAAATCAACGAATTCAATTTAATAGAAAAATTGATTATCTTTTTCACCAAGTTTCCTATTAGTTAGGAAGGACCATCTCTCCCAATTAATAGGGAAAGAATATGGAGACTGCGGCATTGCTCTTACCACATAGTAATGTGAGAGATGCCTATCGCAGTAGGCTACACAAAGCATTACGGCTATCTCCACAACGCAAATGGGGGAGGGAGCATTTTTGCCACCGATTGATTTGCTGCACTTGCTTAGAGCCCAATCATGATGTGCCACATCGTCCATTAGAAGGGCACAATGAGAACTACACTTATTACTGGACTCTTCGCTTACATTATGCCTTTTTTAATGGACGACGTGGCACATCATGATTGGGCCATAAATAAGTGCAGCAAATCACAAAATGTCTCTTGGGAGCTCTTATGGCGTGTCGTGATAGGTATCCCCATGCGTTTTGGTTGGCCCTTGCAGTTGTATCCACCCAAGCTTTTCTATAGGAGGGGTAAGGTTTTGATACAACCTCTGTACCGTACTTACGCTGGGCACAGCCTCTCAGCACGGGCCGAGTGCTGGGGCCCACAACCCCTATTTACTGGGGGCCCACTACCCCCGCTGGCGTCATCTCGCACTGCATCCGGCACGTGTACGGTACAGAGGCTGTATCGGTCCTATCGGATATTTTCCCCGTACGATGAGTTTCCTCCCAAACAGAGAGCGACTGAGTTGGCACTCGATTACAGCCGTTCTTGAGCCCAGATCTACCGGTGAGTGCCACATAGCCATGGACATCAGGACAAAGGGACGGTTGTGATCTCTCTTCCTGGCTTAATATTACAGTTAGATGACAGGGGATCCCGTCTGGCCCACCGGGGTTCAGAGAATCAGAGTGAGGAAGGAACCTACATCGAAGTTGCCGTAATATATGGACGGGTGGGATGGACCAATGGGAATAATACGGACGGTAACTGATGTGCCACGTCGGACGGCAGATTCCCTTTTTTTTTCTTGATCGGACCGGCAGATTCAATTGAGGCAGGCAGAGGTTACATACACCTCAAGTTGAACACACTTTAACTGCACCCACTCACCGAAAGGTCTAGGTGCGCACATATCCACAGTTGGGGGATTTTCGGGTGTTTTTTAAGTGGTGCACTCATAAAGAAAATTAAAAAAAGATCCCCACGAAAAACTCAGGCTACAGCCTATATAAAGGGTCCACCGCCCAGCCGGCCACTCACTACTTACTCTCCCCTTCCCCGCCTCGGAATCTGTAACGGAGGCGATATAACGGGTTTGTTACCCGATACGATGGGCCGTCTCACCGCCGGCGTGCACCTCCTCCTCATCCACCTCCTCATCCTGCCGTTCCTGCTCGTAGATTCCGGCCGGCCGGACCCGGCCATCAGGCTGCCCTCCGAGCGCGAGGCCAGCACGGCCGGCAGCGGCGAGGACTCGGTGGGGACGAGATGGGCGGTCCTCATCGCCGGATCGTCCGGATATGGGAACTACCGGCATCAGGTATAGCTTTATGATTCATTCCGTAATTTTTCTGATGAGAACGGTATTTTGGTTATGTGAGAGCCTAACCTCCGTATTATCTTCTTCTTAATTATTTTTTTCCCGTTCTATTTTCCTCTCTGTTCGTTTGATGAATGAAACGGATAATTGTATTTGATCTTGTTGTTGACGGTGGTGGTGGTGGTGACGGCGGCGGTGGTGGTGATACGAGATCTAGAGGCCTATTGCTTTTGGAGCAATCTACACTCTTTTTGGCCTTTAATCCTTTTGGTTGTTGTAGATTCTTCTTTTCTGTCGATTGCTTGATGTGCAAGCATGGTCCCCTTTTGGGTTTTTTACTTAGGTGAGAGAAGGGTGAAAATCATGGGTGAATAATTTGGTACTTTAAATGAGTCCAAGATTACCCAGGAGTTCAGATCTTCTCCAGTTGATGGCAAGCGATCCCAAAGTGAATCGTACTCCATCTGACTGCATGCGGCTGTAATGCGTGCTGGGCCCACCGACACGGGCCGATCGACTGGAGGAGATCCGAACTCATTACCCAGGAGTGGGTAGGGAAACTTCCGAATGGGTCGGTCGGTGCGAACACCCCGAGGGATTAGTCCTTGGCCGAAGTGGGTCCTCGCCCGAAAGGTGGGACAACCAGAATGCCTCGTGGGGCCCAAGGAATCAAATCTTGAATTCTGGTTATGAATCGGAATCCCGGAAGAATGAGAATTTTTGGTGAGGTTTTGCGAAATATCGAGGGTGTTTCGGGGCAGCTGTACACCGGGAGAAACTTTATGCTTATTTTGGTATATTTCTATAATAGATGTTTCGTTTTAGTATCCCAAAAAAACGGAATATTTTGCAAAATCTCACGAAACCTCTCAGTTTTTTCATGTGCCTAAGGTCCCTGACAACAGATCCATCACGTGAACATGAACAAAACCTTCAAAAGTTTTATTTTGCCTAAGGTCCCTGTCTTTTTTAGTAAACCCGATACTACCCCTTAAGCTTAAAGGCATCATTGGTTCGGTGTCATTTCAATTTTTTTTTTGAAATGCTGTGGAGGGCAATTCCGTCCACAGCATTTCAAAGAACTTAGGCCTAAAGGCAGATCTTTGTCAGGGACGGCTCACTAAATCCACCTTTTTTCATTCCTTGCTCATGGGTGAGTCTCTATAAATGGGGTTTATGCAGCACTTAAAAGAGGCTCATGCATGGTATAAAGCTAAAAATGGGCAATTGCCTTTGGAGCAGATTCAAATATCAAACTTAAGAGTGAAAGGATTGGCTTTAAAGTGAAAAAGACTTTGTTTGGTTGCTGTCACTTGCTGCAGTGTTTTAAAAAACTCGCCCCGGGGTACGCCCGGGGCGCGCCCCGGGGCGGGGCGGTTCCAAAACGCCCGGGGCGGATCAAGTTGGGGCTTTTTTCCTGTGGGGCTTACCCCCGAACCACTGGGGCGTACGCCCCGAACGCCCGAGCATGCCTTTTACGCCCCAATGGCCTGGGCTTACGCCCCATTGGAGTTTGTCTGCATAGTTGAAAAAAAATGATTTAATTGCTACCGTGTGATCTTTTATATGCGTCTTACTCTCTTGGATGACGATTATGACATTCTTGGAAACTAAAGTTGTTTTAAATTGGTTATATATCATGTATAGAATGATAGAATCTATGGAATATAAACGTAGATAGTTTGAATTTTGGTTAGAAATTTAGAATTAGATCTTAAATGATCTTGAAAGACAATGATAAGTTCATTTTTATTATCGTTTTGTATATATTTGTGATTTATCAACCAATTTTGTAGGCTTAAATGCTTTGTTTGTTCATAATATTTTTTATTTTGTTTGTTTTTAATCTATTTTCACTATTTATACAATATTTTTTATTTCTATATATTTTTTAAATTAAAAAATAAAAAATTCATGGGGCTTACGCCCCACGCCCTGGGGCTTACGCCCCGCCCCACATCAGGCAAAACGCCCCGCCTTACGCCCCCGCCTCTGAAAACACTGACTTGCTGAGAGCCTGAGAGAACGAAAAAAATAAATAAATAAAACAATATACACAAAGAAATAAAATAAAATAAAATAAAATAAAATGAAATAAAATAAAAAATCCTTTATTTTTTTGATGGTTGCAGGGTAAAAGATTAGAAAATTTTATAGATTAAGAGGTAGATAAGTAGGAAGATTCTACATAGCGGAAAGGGAAGATTATACGACCATCCTTTTTTTGGAGAGATAAATTTATTTGATTAGTTAGAGAATGGTTTCGGCAAATTATTTTCTATTTTCACCTTATTCATAATTTTCTTCAAGTTTACAAACATAGAAGAAGTATTTTTCTTTCCATGGTCCTTTCTTTTTGTTTGTTCTTTCAGTCTCAATACTTAGAGAAAGCGTTGGTTGAAACACGGCAACCATATCATTTTTCTTGCTTTTTCACACAATTTTTTAAAATATTTCTTAATAAGGTAGATAGAAGTTTATGAGTCTTATGCATGGCTCCGTTGATATCGGTTTTTTCTACCTTCTTTCGTGATTACTCGTGATCTTTCCATTTGTTGTCAATTGGTAAGAAGGGGAACTTAGAAACTATTTGGATATGCTTTTCTTGGGTGCCTTTGTTGTCAATTATTTTGATTATTTATATAGTTGTAACGTTTTTCCCTTTTAGGCCGATATCTGCCATGCATACCAAATCATGAAAAATGGTGGATTGAAGGATGAAAATATCATTGTCTTCATGTATGATGATATTGCTCACAACGAGGAAAATCCCAGACGTGGAATAATAATCAATCACCCACAGGGTAGCGACGTCTATGCTGGAGTTCCCAAGGTTTGTTTTTTAATTCAGAATTTAGACTGTAGTTTAATATCTCTTGGTCCCCATTAGTTTCTCTTCTTAGTGCTGGGTTTAACTCCTTTCCAGGATTATGTTGGAGATGCTGTTAATGTTGACAACTTTTTGGCTGTTATCCTTGGGAACAAAACCGCTCTAACAGGGGGGAGCGGGAAGGTTGTCGATAGTGGTCCGAATGATCATATTTTCATATTCTATTCCGACCATGGTGGACCCGGGGTTCTTGGTTAGTATATCTTAGTGCTTTTGAAGTCGGATGAGTTGCTAATCATTTATGAGAATTCTGCATAATTTTTATGTTTGGTGGTAAAAAATTAATATCACCGACTACGAGCCAATCGAGTTAATCTTATTAGGTTTGCTCTCCTTTAGACTTTCCCAAAATTTACGGTCATGAGTAGGCTAGATTGTTACGAACTTAAGATTATGATAGATAACTTAAGAGAATCAATAGCGACTGACTTTAATGATTAATTTGTTGAATTACCGTATCTTTGCTATTTTTTTTCTTGTTACTTTGTAATGCGCGAGAAATTGTTTTATTCAAGTAAGAACTGATTGTCCTGATATATTTTCCAGGGATGCCCACCTATCCTTACCTCTATGCTGATGACTTAATAGCTGTGTTGGAGAAGAAGCATGCTTCTGGGTCCTACAAAAGCATGGTGACTTGTCATCACTTTGCAATTGTGTAACTTTTGTGTGTTGTGGTGTGAGTTCAAGTAATTTAAAAAAAAAATGTTTTTTTTCTCTTTCTTGTTATTCTACTATCGTAGGTGTTTTATCTCGAGGCTTGTGAATCTGGGAGTATCTTTGAGGGTTATCTTCCAGAGCACTGGAACATTTATGCAACCACCGCATCAAACGCCGAGGAGAGCAGCTGGGGATATTACTGTCCTGGACAGTCCCCTAGCCCTCCTCTAGAGTATGACACCTGTTTGGGAGACTTGTACAGCATTTCTTGGATGGAAGACAGGTGTGTGCACCTTCTCCAATACATGAAATCTATAGACTTAAGATCTTTAAATCAAGTAGTCTTTGCTTTATTACCTTATATTTCTTAAACTCTGATGGGTGATTGTTACAAAATTCATTTGCAACACCTTGTCCGAAGTTAGAATATTTAAATCTGCCCATAGGATATATTGTGAACTGTTTATGGGATATCGCTTGGACAAAACATGATAAATATGTTAATGATTTTTTACGTTGTGTACTTGCATGATTACTACTGCTCAGGAGGAAAAGAAAAGTACGATCTTTGTTCTTTTGCTTGGTTTCTTTCGATGTGAAGTTGTATGGGTTTTATACTCAGCACAGTGGATTGCCAAAGCTTTTCGATTTTTAATTTAGCCCTCATAGGTTAGCTAAATATGGAAGGATGTGAGACTGTAAAACCTGGATTAAACTAGTGACAAAGTCCCCCCCCCCCCCAAAAAAAAATCGTGACAAAGTGAGTCGTACTGTGATTCTTGAACTAGCTTCATTTATATCATAATTTATTTCGTAGTCTTTTGTTTGATTCTTGAACTAGCTTCATTTATATCGTAGTTTATAAATAAACTAGCTTCATTTATATCACAGTCTTGAGTTTGATTCTTGAACTAGCTTTATTTACATCATGTACTACTTCGAAGGCTTTATCAAGAACAAAAGAAAAGGAAAGACCCATATTCTGATGTCGACTATAGTTATAAGGGTAAATTACACTATACCCCCCTAAAGTTTAGCCCAAAATCACTTAACCCCCGTGAAGTTAAATTTGTTCCAAATCGGTGCCTATAGTTTTCCCTTTTGTCAACTACTAAATTTCCTCTTTTGGTAATTTCTATCTAATAAAAACTGAATTTGTGCGGGCAAAATGTAGTTCATTAACTATAGGTGGGTTAAGTGATCGTGGGCTAACCTTTATGGGGGCAAAGTGCAATTTACCCTAGTTAATTATAATTCCAGGCTTAGTAATCTGGAGGCTAATATTTTTGTTGTTTTGACAGCGACATACACAATTTGCAGACTGAATCTCTGAAGCAGCAGTATGAAGTAGTAGGTTCTTGAACTTCGCTTCTGGTCTTATATCCTCTGTTTGGGTTGCTATGGGATTCTAATAGAAATTGATCCGAGGGTGCTTGCAGGTGAAGTCTAGGACATCTGTTAATGATACGTATGACCTTGGTTCACATGTTATGCAATATGGGAGTCTACGTCTCAACCCGGAGCATCTTTTCTTGTACATTGGTTCAAATCCGGCCAATGACAATTTCACTTTCATTGATGATAACTCATTACCATCATTCTCAAGGCCTGTGAACCAACGGGATGCAGATCTTGTTTATTATTGGAACAAGGTTAGTATGCTGTTTTTATTTTTGTAGGTTTGGTTTTATTGTACAATTTGTCTATTCTGAGTCCCTAATTTTTGTAAATAGATGATTCTAAGCATAATTGACCCATTCATTTTCTAAATACAAGTTCCGGAGATCACCAGAAGGCTCTCCTGCGAAACTTGATGCTCAGAGACGGTTGCTCGATGTAATGGAGCACCGATTGCACGTAGATAACAGTGTAGAACTCATCGCTAAGCTTCTCTTTGGATCTGAGAAGGGCCTGGAAGTGATAAAGGCGGTTCGACCAGCAGGGCAGCCTTTAGTCGATGATTGGGACTGCCTTAAATCGATGGTAAGTTTATAATAATTTCAAAACCATGTTTTTTTTTTTCTTTTTTCCCAATAATGTGATGGAGAGTGATTAGAACAATTCCCAACCGATCTCCAATGGAAGCGGCGTTCAGAACTTCACATCTGAGCTTTGGGCTTTGTACTGTGCAGGTACGGACTTTCGAAACACACTGCGGTTCGCTCTCACAATACGGGATGAAGCACATGCGCTCCCTTGCGAACGTCTGCAATGCTGGCATCGGAAAGGAGGTGATGGCTGACGTGGCGGCTCAAGCTTGCGTCAGGTTCCCCTCCAACCCTTGGAGTTCTGTCCACAGGGGTTTCAGTGCTTGACATGTTGGCAGGAATCCAGGGAGGAACTTTGTTTATATGAATACATATGCGACTCCAGTATGCCATTGTTGCCTGGATTGGTACTGTAATGTAAATAGCAGGCAGTTACAAGCTGGAGAAATTTCCATATATAGTTCAAGCCACATCCTTACTAGTCTGACCCCATCTTGATGGGTTAAGATGTGGATGATGATGAGTTGAAGAAACATGCACCAACTCTTGAAATGGTCTTTTGTAAATGATTAATGTAATCATTGTTGGGCATTTATAATGATAAGCTATCTTGCTGTGAAAATCTGTTCTTTGTAAACTTTATGTAGCTTTAACTTAGATTGTTGGCAAGTTATTGTCATGCATGTATTTCCCAAAAGCCATCTTTTGAACATGGGTATGTTTTGATGCTAGGGTTGCAACTCGGGAGGGGTTGGGCAGGTTAGCTGCGTTGGGTGAGCAGCGATGTTTTCAAAACCGGACCGTTCATCAAACCGGAAAGGGGATCGGGTTTCGGATAACTAAATTAACTTATTGCTATTTGTTTTAAAAAATAGTTAAAAAATATTTTCTATTATTTTTTCTAAAACAATTATAATATCACCTAAAAATAATTAACTTTTAGCAAACGTATCGAAGAGATGAAGAGAGAGACCAAAAAAGGATTTTAAGACCCTTTTAATAAATAATGGTTCATTGAACCGTCAAACGGGTAATGTGGGTTGGCGGTTTAACTGGTGGATCGGCAGTTTTACCGGATTTAAGTAGGGTTTATAGAAATTCTGGATCTTGTGTTTCTTAGATCCAGAGATCTGGGCTGGTTCACGGGTCCAGTGGTTGAAATGTCCGGTCCGATCCGGGTTTTAAAACATTGGTGAGCGGGTTGGCTGGTTTCAATATTGTGGAGAAAAAAAATTAATAGGCCTTATGTAACATTGCACAAGTTTGGAGGAGAAAAAAAACGACATAGAGTAAGCCCCTACTTTCAGATTTCAGGCCCAGCCAGCATGTCAAGTCCACTTGTCTGAAGGCCAAGCCGGCAAGTTCAGCCCACCTGTCTGCAAGCCCAGTTACTAATGATTGAGCCTCTCGAGCCCGTTCGTTGTCTAGTGCAACTCCGTCGTGCCTTGGGGGGCATATTGTTATGAGGCCAGATGCATCATACGGCAGCGATTTTGCTTTCAGAGCATCGTGTCCAACACAGCATTGGCGATTATCTTTAAAGATAAATTTCATCAATTCTCCTTTTCTCTTTCCCATATTGTATATCTACTAGTGCATGCTCGTGCCTGCCCGCACTGTAGCAGGCTGTCTTCGGCGGCAACACACATGTCGGCATTGCAGTGGGACGCAATCAGCGGCAAGACACCCCCCGGGCATCACCACCCTCCACTCACACCGTCGTATTCGGCGGCAATACACCTGACCGCCTTCGGCAACAAAACACTTTGGCAGCAACACCGGCCTACAACGGTCCCGCCCCGACGGACCGTCGACCCTGACACCACCAACAACGGTCACTGTTGGGCCATTCGCTACCACCTAAGCCGCCGCCTTCGACGGTAACACCTAGCTCCTACGACCCCGCCCCGATGGACCGACAACCCCAACAAAACCACTGGTCAAAGCGAGAACCTCCTCATTTATCAAAAATTGTATTTGAAAAAATTTATTTGAACTCTAAAAAAATATTTAAAATTACAAATTGAACTCTAAATTTTTTTTAATGGTCAACCAAGAAAGAATTATTTAATTAGTTATCCAAATTAAGTAGGGGGTATGATAAAAAAAACCCGTTTCACGGAATGGTTCAATGGCTGACCATTAAATCCATCATTTAATGGTCTGCCAAGATAGAATCGTGCCTAGACCCGATCGTGTAACTTATCGTGCCAAAACCCCTAAACCCGAACCCGACCCGTTTAACTAATCATGCCTAGACTCTAACCCCGTACCCGACCCGTTTAAATATTTATTCTTTATTTTTTGTAATTTTATATTTCGTTACAACTCACCATCATGAATGTCCTGATCATAGTCATCCTGTTGAACCCATCACACACTGTGATCGAATGCTGGGTAGACCCGACTCGACCCATTGATTTTTATACGGGTCTTCACGGGTCTTAAATGGGTCAAACGGGTCAGAGACAAAACCCAGACCCGACCCGTTAACTGAACGGGTTAGTCATGTCGACTTGTTTACAACCCTAACCCGTTTACGACCCGACCCGTTTACTAAACGGGTTAGTTTGTGTCAGCACAATTGCCATCATCTTCATCACCCTATCGGAGCCAATCCATGCACAATCGCAAACTTCCCTCGTCATCTCTCTCGTAAGATCCCTCTCTCTCAAACATAACACATATTCTCTCGAACCCGATCGCAACCATCCACGGTCCGCATCACAGCCATCCCCCTCTCTAACGTGTCTAGCCATGCACGTTACTCTTCCCCACGGTCTCTCTCTCTCTCTCTCTCTCTCTCTCTCTCTCTCTATCCAGAGATCACAACCGTCCAGACCCTTTCGACAACCTCTCTCTTATTCGATCTACTCTCTCTCTCTCTCTCTCTCTCTACCCCGATCGCTCCTCTCCCCTCTCCGAGACACCAGGTTGCGCACCCTCTCGAGAACCTCTATCTCTCTCTCTTTGCATATCTTTTTCTCTCTCTAAATCTTTCTCATAACCCCTCCCTCTCTCCCTAAAACTGATCACAACCATCCGATTCTCTCTCTCATCCGATCTCTTCTCTTACTATCCCGATCGCTCCTCACCCCTCTTTAAGACACCAGGTCGCACACCCTCTCGAGAACCTCTCTCTCTCTCCATATCCTTTTCTCTCTCTAAATCTCTCTCATAACCGCTCCCTCTCTCCCTAAAACTGATCACAGCCATCCGATTATCTCTTTGTTCCTTAAATCTCTCTCTCCCCCTCCTCGGATTCTCTCTCTTCTTTCCAATCCATGCCGTCTGTAGCTGTACCCGAGCCTCTTCGCGATCGTCCCTCTCTTCCTGAAAATCTAGCGACTCCCCCTTCTTCCTCGCGATCGAGAGAGAGAGAGATACGGGGGGAGAGAGAGAGAGAGAGAGAGAGAGAGAGAGAGAGAGAGAGAGAGAGAGATCAGGGGGAAGAGAGAGACGGAGAGAGAGAGAGAAAACTGGGAAGAGAGAGAGACGGAAAGAGAGAGATAGCGATCGGAGAGAGAGAGAGAGATAGCGATCGGAGAGAGAGAGAGAGAGAGAGAGATGGACGGAGAGAGAGAGAGAGAGAGAGAGAGAGATAGGAAAAAAGAGGCAATTTTTTTTGTCTAGTCAGCGGTTCCGTTTTGTCTAGTCAGCACAAAACCGACGTCCCATGTTATATAGATGTAGACATTGGTGGAGCCAACTAAGGCCTAGTGAGGGCAAGTGCCCCCACTGAGATATCAAAGAGGATAAATTACACTTGCCCCCCCCCGGAAGGTTAGCTCAAAAACACATACCCACCCTACAGTTGAAGAGTTTTGCCCCCTTCATTTATGTTCTGATCAGATAAAAATCACCAAATGAGGAAATTAAGTAGTTGACAAAAGGGGGTGTTGTGCTAAAATTTTCAAACTTTAGGGAGCGATTTGGAACAAAATAAACTACAGGGGGTTAAGTGTTTTTTAGCTAAACTTTAGGGGGGTATAGTGTAATTGTTTTTTTAAAAAGCTAATTCATCTCTTTTGTTCCACCTCCGCAACTCGCTGGTTTGTAGTGCTCGCAGATCGCAGCCTCGCATACGGGTTGCATCGTACGGTCATTCTCGGATCATCGGACCTCCGTCTGTGTCTTCTCTGTCCGAAACTCACGGTCGGAGATGGCGACCTGTTCCTTACCCCCGGTTAGGCGATTACCGGTTCCCCCCACTCAAAAAAAAAAAAAAAGACAAGGTGTATGCCAATACCCTCTCTCTATCTCTCTCTTAGAATTTATGCTCCCACAATATTGAATTCCAGGCTCTGCCACTGTATGTAGATATACTTATAGGTTCCAAAAAGATATTTCACTAATCTTGATTGCTATCAAACGTACAAAAACCCCAACATATTATATTGATATTTAATATTTATTTATTGAGCAGTTTGGCATTTGGTCGGATCGAGTTATCTAAAGGCTGAAACCTCTACCCAAGCCAATCTCAATCCGTGTTGAACTTAGATTGCGATTTTTCAACCCAAGTCCAACCGATACATGTAAAATCCCAACCAAAGTCGGCCCAAATTCTGGCTAGGCTATGGTTGGCCCGCCTGAGTTGATGCCGTGGTTATCAATCACTGTTGCTACTCCACCTTATGCAGTTAATGGCATATCTAGTGTGCCATAGTGGTGAGTATGGTGATGCCCTATGTGGCAGTTTTAACGACAGGCGTCACGACGCCCAAACCCGACAACGTCATAAAAAGTATAGATATTACAGATGTCAGTTTTTTAAACGTTAGAAACCGTCGTGACGCCCATGACAGTCGTAACGGTATGACAGTCATGACGGCTAAATAGCACCAATATTGTTGTTTTTTCTCCATTCTTCATCCACTTTATAATTTTTTGCCCTCTCAATGTTCTCACTTTATGCTAAAAACTATATTTATATGATGAAAATGACTAATAAAGAATAAATTAGTAAAAATTTTATCATTTTTAGTCTAACTTCTTGCTAATATAACTTTTAACATATCAAATGCTATTGTTAACCGATTTTACTTTTTGCCTTTTCATTTCTATCATTTTCTTTTCATAAATATCCATATTATCCTATTTCTTACTATCAATACCCCCACACTCCTCTAATTTACTTCACACCCGAACTCGTCTTCCTCCTCTCATTTTCCTCACACCCTCCTCTCATTATTTAAAATAATCAAAATTTAATATTTTATTAAACAAATTCTTTATATATCATTAAAAAAATAAACATCATTATTTTGCCCGTCGAAGCGTTGTGACACCCCCATTATGACGTCCGTTAAACAACATAATAACATGAATATAAAACTTATAATTTTTTTTAATTAATTTTAAAAAACCGTCATAAAGATCGTCATACCGTCACGACGTCCGTCATGACGGTCCAAAGATAACCCGTTATGGACTGAAATAACACCATTTAAAACCTTGCTGTGTGGTGATATATTGATATTTGTAGGTGGTCGTGATTCGATCATCGATGAGTTTGGATTTGAACTCCGTTGGTTGTCATGTGACGTGCACATGCAAGAAATTTGTGGCATCTATACTATAATATAAATCTTGACGCCTTGTAGGGCGGAAAATCCTTCTCTCTATTTCACCCCTTTTTATATGCCACAGGCCCACACAGGAAATGGAGTCACAACACACTCTCTCTCTCTCTCTCTCTCTCTCTCTCTCTCTCTCTCTCTCTCTCTCTTTGTGTGTGTGTTTTGGGGTATTTTGACTTTGCCCCCCCCCCCCCCCCCACACACACACACAATTTTGCCTTGAATTAGACTTTACCCCCCCCCCCCCCCCTATTTTCATTAATTAGACTTTACCCCGCAAAACTAAGGGATCGTTTGGTTGCCGTGCAAATGATGTGCGTACAACTGCTTGCACCTGTGACATGTGCAATTAAAATTTCATGTGTTTAGGTGAAATTTTATTTGCACGATTTTATATGCAAATGCTATACAAATTAAGTAAGTGTGCATCTATTTACACATATCACGCTCCATTAACCAAACAATCCTAAACTGTTTGCACATGTATTTTCAGAATCATAGACTAATTAAAAACACAGGAACCAAATGACCCCTAACTGTTATGTCAGCTCACCATCTAAGAGAATGGACGAGCTGACAGAAAAGAAATAAAGTTTTGGGGGTTAAAGTCTAATTAATGAAAATGTGGGGGGTAAAGTCTAAGTCAAGGCAAAATTTGGGGGGTAAAATCAAAATAACCCCTTTTTTTGGGAAAAAAAAAGGGGGGGGGGGAAGGAGGGTTCCATTAGTGGCACCTGTGCCTTGCCCTGGGGGTTCGCACTAGTGTGTGTGTAGGTGTAGAATAGAGATACAGAGCTGTCGCTTAACTTGCAGCTAATGTGTGGCGACCTACATAGAGTTTTTTTCCCCAAGGATGGTCACCTTCTCTTTGATAGGACAAACAAAAAAATTTCAGCTCATTCTAAGACCTCTAGGTATATCAAACGTGCCCCTCAAATTGACGGTTAAAATGAACGATAAATAAAAGTCAAGGATGGACCTTGAGATCTTAGAATGAGTTGAAATTTTTAATATGAGCCATCAAAGGGAAGGTGATCATCATCATTTTTTTTTTAAAAAAAAAGCCCCTCTAGGATAGGGCACCGCACGTTAGCCGTAAGTTAAGTGGCCACTCTGTATCACTATCCTACCCGAGTATGATTTTGTATTCCTATACATAGAAGGCCTCATTGTATGTTCCTCTAGTAACATCCTTAGCAGTCTGACTCCATCTCGATAGGTTAAGATGAGGAGGAGGATGATGATGAGTTGAAATAACTTGCACCAACTCTTGAAATGTTTTTTTTGTAAATGATTAATGTAATAATCGTTGGGCATTTATAACGATAAGCTATCTTGCTGTGAAAATCTGTTATTTGTAAACTTTTTGTAGCTTTAGCTTAGATTGTTCGACAAGTTATGCATGTATTTTCGAAAAGCTATCTTTTGAATAATGGGTATGGTTTGATGCTAGGGCTGCAACTCGGGCGGGTTGGGCAGGTTAGCTGGTTTGTGAGCGGGTTGGCCGGTTTCAAATTTGTGGAGGAGAGAAAAATCAACATAGAGTAGCCTCCTTTGTAATCAAGTAGCCCGTTCGAATTTTTATACGTATGATGGTTCATTGTTGGATGGATAAATACCGATCGAATGATGGCTATTAGAAGCAAGATAAATACCCATCAAAGTTGACCCTCACCACGGCACGGTTTGAAGGAGGTGAAAAATAAATCGGAAACAGATTTCACATCTTTCCCCTTCTTTTTTCTTTTCCTCTCTGCCAAACGCTCTCTACTTGCCGAGAGCTCCCCTCGATTGGGTTCTTGCTTGCCAGAGTCGACCCCCGAGCCTTCGGGGTGGGGTTCATGCTTGCCGAAGTTGACACCGGAATCCCTCTTTGCAGCAGCCTTTCTTTTTGCTAAGGGTGTTCATCGGTTCGGATTGACCTGCCAAACCGTATCGAACCGTATCGGTCTATTTGGTTCGGTTCCAAAAAAAAAAACCTGCTATATATGGTTGGTTCTGTTCTGGATTGTGAGTTTTTTTAACCCGAACCATTGGTACTATACCCTTAATGTTACTACTGTACAATATACAGTCTCACTAATATTGTACATTACATGGTGGTGACCCCAATAATCACCATTCGGTGCATTCAAAACTTTCCAGTGTTCAACAGTATGATGAAACTGAAAAGTGAAGGATGTTGCTATTTGCACCCACATAATTACTAGCACCCTCAAATCCCAACTTATGAAATATCTCAAAGTGAAAAAATAAGTGTGTTGCTGGTAATTCTTTAAGGTCAAATAGCAGCACCCAAAGTTAAAAGTTTAAAAAATAAAATCTGAACCAACTCAGCGGCTCAACCATTCACGTCTCATGGTGTGATGACAAGCGATTTAAAAGACCCGCAGAACCGAACCGAACCGAACCAAACCGAACTTTTCTGGTTTGGTTTGGTTCGGTTCCATTTTCTAGAGAACCGATCAACTTCGGTTCGGTTCCAAATTTATCAAAAAACCGAACCAACCCGAACCATGACCACCCCTAGTTTTTGCTGCTGCTGGGCTCCTCTGCCGGCCCAGCCAGCAAGTCAAGCCCACTGTTCTTCAAGCTCACTAGTTTTCAGGCCACCTCAAGCCCATTGATCTACAGGCCCAGCCAGCAAGTTCAGCCCACTAGTCTGCAGGCCTAGTTGCTAATGATTGACTGATTGAGCTGCTCGAGCCCGTTCATTTGTGTATTCAGCTCCTTTTTGTCTTCCTTGAGGGTTGACTAAAGGGAAGACCAAGGAGACCCAAGATCTCTTTCTACCGTGATTTGGAGTACGAGACAGTCGATCGGTTTCTCTTCGGTGCTACAAGAGAGACAAAATTGTCGTTGTACCTTAGGGGGCATATCGCTACGAGGCCGGGTGCACCATATGACGGCGATTCTGCTTTCAGGACATCGTGTCTAACACAAACATCGGCGATTATCTTTTTCAAAGTTAAGTCCATCAATACTTCTTCCCTCTTCCTTATGTTGTATATCTATGTAGACATACCTATAGCTTCCAAAAAGATCGTTCACTAGTCTTGATTGTTATCAAACATGCAAAACCCCCGACATGTTGTATAAATATTTAATGTTTATTAATGTGTAGTTTGGTATCTGGTCAGGTCAGGTTGTTCGAAGCCTCCGCCCTAGCCCAATCCTAATCCGTGTTGAATTTGGATTGTGTCCAGCTAGGTCCAGCATAACTATATTCAGTACTTCTCATAGTAACGTTTTTGTTGCTATGACAATCCATCATGGCCAAAATCAACATCAACAACCTCCGATCACCTCCACCGGTGATCTCCATTGACATCACATGTCGACGTCCACCGATAGAAGACTCCGGTGACTACTTTCATTGTGAACCGTTCATTCATTGCCTCATCTCATCCGGCGACCTTCGATGACATCCGCAGCCGGCGATTACCTTCGGTGACTTCTATCACCTCCCGATTGTGAGTTCGGATGACCTCTGTCGTCGTTTATGACTTTGATAGCCACCTGCGATATGTCAAAGTAGTGAAAACGCTGCAGAGAGAGGGGAATGTTTAGGTGCTCTCAGTGGTCCGCAGCCGTCTGATGCACCCGCCTCGTGCATCGGATGTACGGAGTGGTGCATCGGACGGCTGCGGACCTCAGACCGCACCTAAACATCCCTCTCTCTCTCTCTCTCTCTTTATATATATATATATATATATATATATATATATATATATATATATATATATATATATATATATATATATATATATATATATATATATATATATATATATATATATATATATATATATATATATATATATAGAGGAATGGGATGCTGCCTATCAAAGCAGCATTTTTTGCTGCTTTGAGACATTGTTTGACCATCCTAGAAATTTTGGAATTTGATGAAATTTGGTGAGGGTGTTGTCTAGGGTAAGATGATCATCCTCACAAATTTTTATCAAATTCCAAAACTTCTAGGGGGTTCAAATGGTCGAAGCAAAATCAGTCGTCTGCAGTCGCCGTTAAAATCTGCAGCATTTTGCTTCGACCATTTGACCCTCTTAGAAGTTTTGGAATTTGATGAAAATATATATATATATATATATATATATATATATATATATATATATATATATATATATATATATATATATATATATATATATATATATATATATATATATATATATATATATATATATATGAGGAATGGGATGCTGCCTATCAAAGCAGCGTTTTTGCTGCTTTGAGACATTGTTTGACCATCCTAGAAGTTTTGGAATTTGATGAAATTTGGTGAGGGTGTTGTCTAGGGTAAGATGATCATCTCACAAATTTCATCAAATTCCAAAACTTCTAAGAGGGTCAAATGGTCGAAGCAAAATGCTGCAGATTTTAACGGCGACTGCAGACGACTGATTTTGCTTCGACCATTTGAACCCCTAGAAGTTTTGAAATTTGATGAAAATTTGTGAGGATGATCATCTTACCCCTAGACAACACCCTCGCCAAATTTCATCAAATTCCAAAACTTCTAGGATGGTCAAACAATGTCTCAAAGCAGCAAAAAATGCTGCTTCGATAGGCAGCATCCCATTCTCATATATATATATATATATATATATATATATATATATATATATATATATATAATATATATATATATATATATATAGAGAGAGAGAGAGAGAGAGAGAGAGAGAGAGAGAGGAGAGAGAGAGAGAGAATACGGGGTATGAGCTGACAGCCCATTTCTTAATTTGGGCTGTCAGCTAACAGCCATCCGATCGCCATCATCAACCGTTGGTTTAAAAAAAAAAAACACACACACACAACACCACACCGTACACCTCTCTCTCTCTCACTCCTCCTCCCTCTCTCTCTCACCTCAATCTCGAGCCGCAGCCCCATCCCCGACCACCGCAGCCCCATCCCCGACCACCTCCATGTCCCCTCCGGCACCGGCACCGGCTCCCCCCTCCGCCACCGGCCCCCCCTCCGGCACCAGATCCGGCTCCCCCCCTCCGGCACGGCTCCCCCGCGCTACCTTCTCCTCCCCCTCCGATCTCCGGCAGCATCCTCCCGGCGCGGATCTGGGATCCGGTGCTCCCCTCCCCCTCCGACCACCTTCCACTCCCCCTCCCGGCGACGACCAGCCCCCGACCTCCAGTCCCGAGGCTCCCCTTTCCCGATCTCCTCCTTCCCCGCCGGCTCCCAGATCCGTGCCGAAGGGGGAGGGGAGCACCGGATCCCAGATCTGCGCCGGAGGGGGAGTGAAGGTGACTGGAGGTCGGGCTGGTCGCCGCCGGATAGGGAGCCGGGTGCCAGATGCCGGAGGTCCGCTGCTGCTCGAGCTCGAGCTCGAGATCGAGAGAGAGGGTGCTGCCGGAGGCTGCCGGGAGATCGGGGGTGGAGGTCGGGGGCTGCTGGAGCTGCGGGCGTCGGGGGGGAGGTCGGGGGGGCTGCCGGAGCTGCGGCTGGACCGGCGCCGGAGTGGGAGGAGAAGGATGAGGGCGGCGGTTGGTTCTCAAACGAACGAGAGAGAGAGAGAGAGAGAGAGAGAGATCGGTGATCAGAGAGAGAGAGAGAGGAGAGAGAGAGAGAAGAGAGAGAGAGAGAGAGAGAGAGAGAGAGAGAGAGAGAGAGAGAGAGAGTGTGTGTGTGTGTGTGTGTGTGTGTTTTGGTTTTTTTAAATCGGGACGTTATGATCAGTGGGATCGGATGGCTGTGAGCTGACAGCCTAAAATAAAAATGGGCTGTCAGCTCATACCCCGTATTCTCTCTCTCTCTCTCGTCTCTCTCTCTCTCTCTCTCTATATATATATATATATATATATATATATATATATATATATATATATATATATATATATAGTTTTCAAAGAATATTTTAAAACAATTTTAGGGAGGGTGGGGTGGCTTCTAATTAAGGAAGGGTGCCACCAACAAGTTATCATTGCACCTGTGAATTATTCCGGACTGGTCCCCCTCCACCAAACACTGCAGGATAACTCAGGATGATGACAGTTCACCAACACCTAATCATTTATGTAATCTCAATTAAAACCCCATGTCTATGGATGTGAATCATAGGTGATAAGCAATCGAGATGACGATTCAGTTCGATAATTTTGAGTAATTGGATGAAAAATATTATTCAACCAGATAAAAAATTTTCACACTCTTTACATATCCGATCTCAACCGTCCGGTGCACCCAGATCCGATGGATGAATCACACTCAGCCTTCGCATGTCGGCACAAATAATAAGAATCCAGCGCCACCGGTGGGACAAGGAGACCGTCACCCGGTGTAAAAACAACTAAGAAACGCCAAGAGGCGGGGGAGGAAACGCCACCCGGTGCACCACCAAGACCACCACACGAGGGAGAACGCTGCTAACCGTGATGGCAACCACGCCAAACTCGGCGGGAGACGGCCCCGCTGCGCCAGACCCCATAAACAGACGGGAAAAAACAATACAACACAACCCAAAAATAAAATGGGGACGTTTGACATAAGTCATTTTTGAGAGATGACTTTTAATTGCAGGGACACATTAATTTCAAAACATAGCTCAAGTCCCTCCCGACGGAATATACACTCTGTCTAAAGACGAATATATACTCATTCTGAAACGAATATAGAGACGAATGTATACTTGTAGGGACCTTAGCTAATATAACAAATTATGATGTCTTGGTGCTAATATTGGCAAATAGCTAAGGACCTATACCTAATTTCCGAAATAAAATATAATGAGGGGCCATGAAAGTGAGATATTGATTAGGTGAGTCACTGAATAGGGTCATGGGGATCCGTGAAGCAAAAGAAAACCCTTGGTAGTATTACTGACTGCTACCTGGCTATTTAAGGGTTGCTTTCACTAAAATTAAGGTCTAAATTGGTTTTCCCATTCACATGTACCCTCCTAATTGGATATTATAATATAAATATTTGTTAAGGGATTATATGCAAAATCTCTTATTTATTTATTTCCTTTATATTTGTGAGGTAGTTTTATCTGCCCGATTGAGCAATGCTATTTGAAAACATACCGGGGACACAACACAATGGGGATGTGGCATGCATCCATCACTGTTTGATGATTTCTTCTAGCACCGAACAATGACCGATGCATGCCACATCAGCGGTGTCTAATTTTGAGTCCCGATGTATGTTCAATATCCTTTTCCATGTTGTTATGGTATGCCTGACTCTCTCTGTGACTTAAAATCAAAATAGCATTTTCAAAAAAGAAATTATTTAAATGACATGCTAATTTTTTTTATTTTTAAAAGTGTTGCTTTGATTACACTCGACAATCGCGTGGTGGGTTAGGACCGAAAAGCGTTCCCACCTAGGCACTTAAATCAAGCTTATGGGTTTAATCGAGCCTTAATAAACTCGGCATCCTGGTTGCATAGTTCATCGAGGATGCTAGAATTTTTTTTACAGTCGATATGAAATGAAGGGGTGCTTTTCGGCACTGACCCGCCACGTGGTTATCAAGTCAGTAAGAGAGGATCACTTTTGAAAATATAAGAAAGTTAGCATGTCATCTAAAATTTTCCTTTTTCTAATGCTATTTTGAAAAAAGGAACTCTTATTATAATTAAATTGTGAAATAGGAAAATGTTGCTTACCACTTGCTAGTTGTCAATGTCTTGCTGAACATCCTTACCTTCTATTTAGGGGCCATGTGCACAGCTGCTGTGAGATTCCTTAAGTTGTTGGGTACATTACTTTTTTGTTTATTTCCTCATTTAGATCATACTAGCATAACTTATACTTTACCCCCCTTGAAGTTTAGCCCAAAATCAGTTAACCCTCATGAAGTTTTTTTTTTTTTTTGGTTCCAAATTGATCCTTATAGTCTGACATGTTAGCACGATACCCCCTTTTGTCAACTAATAAGTTTCCTCTTTTGGTGATTTCTATCTAATCAAAAACTGAATTAAAGGGGGCAAAATGTATTATTAGCTATAGCGGGGTTAAGTGATTTTTGGGCTAAACTTCAGGGGGTCAAAGTGTAATCTACCCATCATACTATTATATGGGTTGCTAAGGTACAATAATTTAGGTTAAAGACTCATTAAACATTTTTTATGGGTTGTCTTGTGTGCTAAGAAAGTATTAAACTGGTCTGGTGGGAAACATCCAAGACTAACTGTGCTATCCTTCATTATTTTACTCACATGGTGACCTGTTCTTCAATTCTTCATTGTAGGTGAAGGCATCCAAGATATTTTGTCCACAAGGCTTTATACAAAAAAACTAAAGACAACTCATGTAACTCTCATGTTAGTTCTCACATGAAAAACTATGCTTGCTCTATAGAAAAAAAAAATGACAAAAATATAATCTGTTATGTATTGTAATCATAAAATTGTACACTTCTAGAAAATGCAATGGGATAATGAAACAAGTAAAAACTTTTTTTTTTTTTTTTTGAGAAGCCCTCTAATAGGAACAAGGAGGAACTTGAATCTATGTGAGTTCATTTAAACCCCATAGTTGAAGAACAGCCACATAGAAAATACTTTAAAGTTCTTGTTGGAATTTACTAGAGATGCAATCAGGTTGCATCTCAATGGAAAGATGTCCGTTTCTTTCTTGGGGTCGTAGGTTCGACTTTGGTTTTTTCTCATCCGTGTTGTAGCGAAATAACTTTTCCTGTTGTGACGGTCAGCTTTTTCTGTGGGACAATTTACAATTTGGAGAATTTTTCTCCAATTTAACAATCTTTGTTCCCAAATATACTGGCGCTTGGTGCACTAACAGGTGATCTACCAACGGTTATGGTCTTTTTCCCAATAAATAAATAAATATATAAATAAAAAAAAATAATTTGTTCTATTTTCAATAAGTCTTCTATATGCCCTTCTAAACCAAGTTCGAACAGGTATTAAGTTATTAGAGTGTATTTTATCATTGAGAGGGGCCTCATGGTCTGAACATTGCATGTTAGTGCTTTGAGCACAAGACAGACCAATGATAAAATTTTACATTGTATATACAAAAAGTTTTCAAAAACAGAATCAGAGATAATAATATTTTAATAAAAGGATCAAAAGTTTAAAATGATTAAAAAATGATCTTATGCCATTTGAAGTGGAGTACGAGGGTCTACACCATTCAACTGACATAAATAAGAGGGCTAAACTTCTATGACCAAATGCACATTCCTTTTACGCCAGTTGAACTGGTGTAAGATATGATCCTCAGAATAAATGAGACGGCCATGATTCTTTTTACCCTAGTTCGTCTGCATAAAATGAAAAGATATTTTTGGTCACAGAAGTTTACGCCAATTGAATAGTACTCCACTTCAAAAAAGGATATTTTGGTCACAGAAGTTTACGTCAATTAGTTCATCTGCATAAAGATCATTTTTATGACAAAACTTTTGATCTGTTTATTAAAATATTATTATCTTTGGGATCTATTTCTTAAATATTTATGTTGTCAATAGTATTGCTAGAAGTGATCACAAATGAACCCACCATAAAGACAAGAGATGACTGGCAGATGGGGTGCTGATAGACATGATCACATGATTTGATTACAGGACCTGCCATATGGGGTGCTGGTGCTTTGCCACTAAGATACGACCTCAATCACATAGAATGAGTTAAGGTTCCCAAAAATAAAATAAAAACCATAGAATGAGTTAATCAGAACTAGCCATCTCAAGTACCAAAAAATAAAAGGCACCTCACTCTGAAACATAACATGTCCTAAAGTTCACATCTTTTGTTGGGAGTTGCTATTTGAACATACAAAGGGACTCAAAGGCAGACACAATGATGACGCGGAATGCATCGGCCATTGCATAGAGCATCGATTGTCTGCATTTATATCCCCTTATATGTAAAATAACTAGTGAATGTCTGTGTATGTCGGCAATACAGCGGGCCGCCTTCGGCGGCAACACAGCCTCTGGGCATCGCCATCTCCCCTCCCCCACAACACGCGATCTAGTGTACCCCAACCCCCACCCCCTCGAACCCAAATCCTCTACCCCTCAAGTCACAGCCATCCTATTCATTGTACACAACCGGTGCATTGCACTTAGTCCCACCTGGCAAGTTAAGAAGTCGCTCTGATTGGCCCAACGACATTGGCACCAACATGTACCTGATCATTGTCATCCCTTTGCCTGTCGGTTGGGGAGAGTGCGATGCATCGGTCGGGTATGGGTGCAATGGAGGGCTGTGACTTGGGGGCAAACGATGGGGCAGAGAAATGGGGAAGAAGATTTGGGTTCCTCCCCCGTCACCCTCGGAGAGAGAGAGAGAGAGAGAGAGAGAGAGAGAGAGAGAGAGAGAGAGAGAGGGGGGGGGGGGGAGAGAGAGAGAGAACCGGGGAGTGAGTGGGTGGGAGAGAGAGAGAAAACCGAGGGGAGAGAGAGAAGAGCCGGGGAGAGAGCGAGAGAGAAAACCGGAGAGAGATCAGAGAGAGAGAGTTAATTAGAGAAAACCGGAGAGAGAGAGAGAGAGAGATTGGAGAGAGCATAACTATTAGAGAGAGAGAGTGAGAGAGAGAGAGAGAACTGGGGGGGTAGAGAGAGAGAGACGGAGAAAGAGAGAACCGAGAGGAGAGAGAGAACTGGGGGGAGAGAGAACCGGGGAGGGAGTGGGTGGGAGAGAGAGAGAGAACCGAGGAGGGAGTGGGTGGGAGAGAGAGAGAGAAAACCGGGGGGGGGGGACAGATAGAGTGAGATAGAAGAGCCAGGGAGAGAGAGGGATCAGAGAAAGAGAGAGAGCGACTGAGAGAGAGAGAGAGTTAGTTAGAGAGAGGGCGATAGAGAGAGAGCTAGTTAGAGAGAGAGAGAGAGAACCGAAGAGAGAGAGAGAGTCGGTGAAAGAGAGAGAGAGACTAAGAGAGAGAGAGAACCGAAGGGAAAGAGAAAGAGAAAGGTCGGGGGAAGAGAGAAAGAGAGATAAAGAGACGAAGAGATAGATAAATAGAGAGAGAGAGTAAAACAGAAAAGAGAGAGAGAGAGTCGGGGGAAGAGAGAGACGGAGAGAGAGAGAGACAGAGATAGATAAAGAAATAGAGAGAGAGATGGAGAGAAAAAGAGAGATACGGAGAGAGAGGGGGAAGAGAGAGAGAGGTCGGGAGAGAGGGATCCGAAGAGAGAGAGAGAGAGAGAGCAAGAGAGAGAGAGAGAGAGAGAGAGAGAGAGAGAGATCAAGATCGAGAGAGAGAGAGAGGGACGGAGAGAGAGAGATCTGGGAAGGAAGATTGATCAATGGCTCTGATCAACGTTCCTTTTTGTCTAGTCAGCTTTTGGTTCTTTTTGTCCTAGTCAACACAAAACCGCCGTGCCATATTATATAGATATAGAAGAGAGAGGATTGAACTAAGAACCCATCAATGTGATTGTTTCTCTATCTGGGTAATAAGATATTTATAATAGTATGTTATAACAATTTCCCACTTTCCAAGGGATTACAAGCATATCTTCAATAAATCCCTTAACTTAGTCACCCTGAATCACCGTGGTTCAGGGTCCGGTCATCGACGCCTGTTATTTTCATCCAAATGGACGATTCCGGATTATTGAGATCTACAGGGCACCGGGTGAACCTCAGGCTCAGGGGGCCCCCATCATAAGGGCCGGGTGAACGAATGAATGGGGATAGGTATCAATGGCTGGACCCCGAACCAAGGTGATTTCGTGGTTTGGTGCGATTATTTTAAGTCATTCGTATAATCAATATTAACCCATGTAACCGTTACCTGGCATATACACATAGAGAAATGCTATCAGCTCGAAGGTTTTCTCGATTCTGCCAACCCGATTGACTTGGCAGTATACAACTGGTGGCTGAAACCCACTAGCGACATTTAAATATTTTACACCGCCAGTTGCACGCTGCCACATCAATCGGGCTGAGTTGAATCGAAAAAACCTTCGGACTGAATAGCATTTCTCATACACATAACTGCACTATGTACAACTGTGTAGCTGCACCATCTTCCACTATCCTGGTGGTGTGGAAGCTACTGTTCGGTTGGTATAGGTATTACTACGTTCAAAAAACATTTTTCCGATGATGTTGTAAATCTTATTTTTCATAACACAAATCATTGAATAGTTGGCGAGGAGCACCAATTACATGGAAAAACAACATGATGTCCTTTTCCGATCCTAAGTTGCCACCTGGTAATCCTACTCTTTTGGTGTGAGAACAATTATTTGGGACAAGGGTTGGTGGTTATGGCTTACGTAGTTTAAGGAATTAATAAAGAAGTACATGGGCCCTTATCCAATCTTTATAATTACCAAACCTCACACAAATTTTTTTTCCTCCAAAGATGCCAAAAGATTAGTACATCACCTGTTAATGCACTGACACATGATAGGCCAGAAATCCAAACGAGAGAGAGAGAGAGAGAGAGAGAGAGAGAGAGAGAGAGAGAGAGAGAGAGAGAGAGAGAGAGAGAGAGAGAGAGAGAGAGAGAGATTTTAATTAGCCCATAGTCTGGAAGGCTCGCCACCAAGACGAGAGGGAGGCTGCCATGCACTAAGAGCAAGAGGAAATATGTCGTAGCGTTTATTAGGACCCTTGACCAAGACCATGAATTGCATGTCTTACCAACTGAGCTAGCAGTTGCAGATCAGACCCTCACATATCGAAACTTGCCACTTGCTTTTAAGTATAAACTGTTGGGTTATGGCTCAACTACACCCGCACAGACTTGGGCTTCGTGGGTAATAAGTAAATCTTGCCCAGAGGTATGTGGTTAATTACTTCTTAAGCCAACACTAATCCTATAGGTGTCGAGATTGGTTTTAGGGTTTGAGATGGTGCGAGTCCCAACTCCGGTGCAACAAGGGTGCGTCACACCTTGCGCAGTCTGTTACTAGACTCGACCTGAGAGAGACCATTAGGGAATGGGAAGGGGGTTGCGTTTAATGCTACTGCAGTCTCTCTCCCTCTCGCTGGTTTGCTCTTGGAAAAAGGGGAACAACGGAGAGAGAAGTCACGATCTGATCGCACTTCTCTCTCTCCTCGCGGTTTTTCTACAGACGGGGGTTGATGAGAGGAGGGGGGGGGGGGTTCACTCCGAGCCCCCCCCCTCCCGCGTGTCCCCTTTAGATGCACACAACAGGAGAAAGAGGGGTGCGATTGCCAATGAGAAACGCAACCCCCTCCCTTTCCCTAATGGTCTCCCACGGGTCGGGTCTAGCAACGGGGTGCGCAAGGTGTGACGCACCCTTGTTGCACCGGAGTTGGGACTCGCACCATCTCAAACCCTAGAACCAATCCCGACACCTGTAGGATTAGTGTTGGCTTAAGAAGTAATTAACCACATACCTCTGGGCTCAATGTACTTATTACCCACTAAGCCCAAGTCCATACGGGTGTAGTTGAGCCAAAACCTAACATAGTTCCCAGTTGGTAAAACGAAACAATTTTTTTTTTCGAAAAACACACTCGCTAGTGGGTAATGACTTAGTTTGAAAAGACCTTAGTGTGTACACACTTTATTTTGCAAAAACAAACTAGGCGCATAATCTTAAGATGTATTCATTCACTTAGATAGAGATTCATAGTCACATGAATCATGACGGTTACACTCCCTTTCACGTATTACGCTATGGCTAATTCTCCTTGAATAAGCACTTTATATGGTTATCAACTTTATGAGTAGAAGACAAAGTCTTACTCTGAGGTCCTACTGTATGTCTCACGAACTTAAGTATACATATCCAGAGCGAGACGGAAATATAAAGTTTATTAGATTCCTAAAGAAAAAAGTACAAGCATAATTAAATGTGTAATGAGATTTGAAGCCCCATGCTATCCACATGACTCTTATAATGAATGGGTGGCGACCCCTTAGTCATCAGATCCGCAACCATAAGATCCGTACCCATATGCTCAAACCGGTGAGAGGGAGAGAGACTGCAATAGGATTAAACGCAACCCCCTTCCCTCTTTTCTCCTTTGGTTCTCTTGGCCCACAACAAAGGTGAGGGAGAAAGAGAAGGTCGGCAGCCCTTTTCTCCTTCTTCTTTGGTTTCCCTTTTCGGTGAATTGCTTTAAAGAGAGCAAGAGCCCCCTCAGTTAGTGGCTACTCACTCGTCTCGTTTGCGATTGTTTTGGGTTGTTCTCCACGTGAGTCTTTCAATCACCAAGAAGAACCGGAGTTGAAGACTCCACCCGCAATCATTGCATCGCATTGTTCAAGGTTTCCACCTGAGATTATCGCATCACACATCTTCCTCCATCGCGAGAGGGAGAACTCGACTTCATCAAATTTTAATTGCGGATCATCACTCGGCGCATAATGATCGGATGTACGTTTTCAATCCTTGCTTCCGCTTACGATATCTATTTTCATCGTTTTCATAGATTAATGGTTCTCGATAATAGAGACGATTGCATGCTTTGTCTAGGATTTTTCTTACATAAACTCCATGGGAATTTTTTTTGCTAGACCGGGCAGGCGGTCTGAGGACATGGCATTAAAGCAAGGGCTCAAAGAGGTCCGGAGATCAAAATGGGGGGAAGGCAACATAGTTGTTATTATTAAATTCCATAATCTTGTGGACTTGACATCAATGGCCATGATTCGCACGTGCAAACAAGACATGCCGACCTTGAGGGGAAGTTTGCTCCACAATGTCCAATAATTTGGAAATCGAAACTGGAACCACTCCAACAATGGAGAGAGGAAGTACCACCAGGCCAAGAGCCTGGTGGTAAAATTTGGCTGATATGTAGAAAGAACAAGATCACAACAACCTTTTTATTTATCGATTCTCAAAACACACACACCTCAATATTTATTTACATCGGGTGTGCAAAAAAATAATTAAAAGAAAACTAGGTGTATGTATTTATAATGCTATTTGTTTTAGAACGTTAGAATTTATAGTCTTGTTCTTGGTTACTTTTGGAATTATATGTGATCCAACTCCAACGGTAGGAATTGCTCTCCTACCATTGTATCCAGGGGTCACGCAGACCTCTATCGCTCAGATCGGTGGCCCCGCTTGGCGTCGGGGCCATGGTTCTTACCGATCACAACTAGAGTGGATGATCTGGATCTCGACTCGTCGATGGCTGATGTTCCATCATGGGTTTCGAGATCCACTCCTCTGTCAGCGGTGCAGATTTCGATGGCGGATGGCTTGGTGATGGTGAGGATCGTTAGCGGCTCCTCTCTTCTAACACTGGGATGGTTAGGGTGGTGTTGGAGTTGGCCAGGTTTTTTTTTGTGGATTTTTTTTTGTTTGTTCCTTTTTTGTTTCTAGGGTTTGTAATACCTGTTGTCCGCCCTGTGTGGCGGTGGTGTTGTGTTGCTCCGATGGGTGTCGCAGTTGTCGTCTCTACCGATGAGGTGGTGCTGGTGGTTGTTCTCTTCCTTTGTAGCGGCTTTGTCATTGGTTGTTCCTCCACCTGTGTGGTGGTTTGCTGTGTTGCTTCCGCCAGGTTGTGGTGGCTCCGAGGGTCTGGTTGACCTCCCATTTCATGATAATAAAAAATAAAGGAATTGCTCCCCTCCAAATCACATTGATCTAATTGTGTCATTCGCTCAGGGAATCTCTTCGAGAGAACAACTTGAAAGATCCAACATCAACCATCCGTGCGATTGAGGTCATATGTATCCCAGTGTCAAAGCACCTGCCCCCCATCTGATATATTGTGTAATCGAATCCCACGTGCTCCCTCCTGTCTTTGTGGTGGGATTTATCTCTCGCCTTCGTTGCAGGCTTCTCTCTTGTTTTTATAGCTGGTGTTCGGGGGATTTTTCGCTGGTCCGCGCGGGCTGCCTGCAAGACAAAGAAAAAGCATGAGAACAACTGGCTCCCTTAGGAGCGCAGACCCTCCGACGCTCAAGTCAGTCTCAGGTGCACAACGGCGAGCTTTAGTGGACAAAAGTGGTAGGGAAAAGGGTTTCGAACCTGTACTCTAGAGCCTAGGGGTGAGCATTTATAGACATTGGCGACCTACCGTTGCCCGACACGTGGAGATTCTTCCAGCGCCTTCTAGACCCCCACGTTCTGGCTCGCGTGGGCCTCTGACGGTCCTTGGTACTTGCGCCCCTGACATTCTTTGTCGTCGAGCCTGCCAGGCGGTTTGAGTGGGGGAGGGCATCTTTCTTGTAGCTGCCAGGTGGCTTATTCTGGAATATTCAAGTCTGGGAGATCTCCAAACTGACTCAGGCGGGCTTCCAGGGACGTTTGTCCATGTAGCTTCTGGGGGGTTTCGACACCTGGTAGCCCTTCATGCATTGTGGGCGACCTCCGGTGGGAAACCTGGGCGAGCTCGCCCCCCCCCGTCGCTCCGCCTTCTCTTCCACATTTATCAAGAGTCGGACCTCACAGGAGCGACCTCTTCGATAAGCAGGGGAGTCTTGGCGAGCTTGGGGCGAGCTCCTGAGCGAGCTCGGGGCGAGCTCCTGAGCGAGCTTGGGCGAGCTCCTGCGTGAGCTGGGGGCGTTTGTGGTGCCGGTTGTTGGATGTGAATCCATGGCAGAGGCCCGCAGCGGAAGCAAAGTGAAGGTCCGAGGACCATAGGCGGTGTGCATTACATATCACAATTTTCATCGAAACGATCTACATATGCGTGTATGAATCTAGCATGGCAACTACTCGAACCCCTAACGACGATCTAACGCAAAAGAACAATCTAGCATGAATGCATGTTCTAATTATGTTAGATCTACTTGTTAGAGATCATACCTGCGTGCGGAATCTTTCACCGCGACAAATTTCTTCTTTGTCGATGGAGACGGGCTACGGATCTGCTCGATATAGCTTCGGTACGACGGCCATAACTTTCTGCTTCGAACTTCGATTGGGCTGAAATTTGGACTGCAGGTAGCCAACTTCGAGACGCAACTTTTCCAACAAGTTTCACGTCGTTTGGACTTCTGTAGCTCCCGGAATCGCAGAAACAACGTTAATTTTCTGTGCAGATTCTGGACAGCAAAAGGTTGCGGGAGACTCCTTCTAGTTCACCCGATCTCACACGATGCACGGCACCTCGTCGATGGATCTCTGAGTGCCTCCATACGACGAGCCTTCTCCTTCTACGAAAACACCATGCGAGGAAGACGAGTCGCCATCCAATGGCGCAAGCGAGGGAGAGAGAGACGAGAGAGGAGATGCGAAGAGAGAAGAGGGGCTTCGGTTTCCCCATGGCTTGCATGGCCGGCCTATCCATATGGATAAGGACAGTATGGATAAGGATGATTGATTCAAACCTTATCCCTATATATCTCTTCTTTATCTCTATCCTTTCCTTGTTTTCGAAAACGGTCAAAACCAGCCCGTTTTTTGCGCCTCATAACCGGCCCCTTCATCGGAGGCAACAACCTCCCGAAACTAATGGGGCCGGCCTTGACCAGTCTCTCAACACTTAGGGCCGGCCCCCTTAGTGCATAGTGGCGCATGGTATGACCAAAACGCCCTTATGCCACTAGTTGACCGTTCCTCGTGTACGAGACTTTGCAAGGCACACATAAGTGAAGTGCACCAGTGATTTCACTATTCTCTGAGGTTCCCGTAGGGTGCCCCTAGTGAAGTCAACTAGTCAACTCGCAACATGTCCCGGTGCATCGCACCCATGTGGCAAAGTCCACTTATGGCAAGGAATTGCTACATGCGTCTCTGCACTAACCTAAGGTTTCCCCTTAGTGCACACACGTAGCTACGCATCTACCGTGCACTAGTGCGAAGCACTCACGGAGCGTATGCTTGGACTTCTCGCTTCCTCTAACTACGTTCTGTGTTTCGAGGAGATGGTATAAGAACCGTACATAATGTCGATAAGGTGGAACCTTCAGGGACCAGGGTTCATGGCTTACAACTCAGACTCGATCGACACACTACCCGAGTGTACCATCGATCCTCTGAGTCCGAGTTAACCTGCGTAGCCACCCAGAGTGCGACGCAGGCTGCACTCCAATCCCCCCGGACTTACTATGTTCTCCCACATACCCCTGCTCTCCGCTTAGTATGGTAAACTCGTTGTCCCTCCACTGGTGCCATGACGCAACTCGAGCGGTGGAGAATACCGTCAGACTCGAGTGCTCATATGACTCGGTTCCTTCCAGGTTGACCACGTACATCGTACCTCCGATAACTCTACCGAGTAACCGGATCCGTCACCAGTCGAACTGATGACCACCTGGCCAGGGTTTAATACGACGTAGGTCAGACCAAGGAACGCACCTCCCGTTAGGGGTGTGGATAGCCTGCAGGAGTGACATGCTGATGCAACGCCAGCCGGGTAACCCAGTACACCGTGGTTTTGGATCACTGCATCCGGATCCTCACACATTGGTGCGCCAAAGCACCACACAACTGGTTAGTCCACCAGACATGGTTCCTCAGGGTTTAGGACCGTTTTACCCTAAGCAGAAACACGGTTTAGTGCACCGGTGTCTGCTCACCGATCTGTGCACCGTGTTGGTTCCGTTCGGCCACAGACACTGTGCCTGGTAATGACCGTGGTGGAGACACCCACGCTCTGTCATCCCAACAGCTTAACCTGATAGGGCGACCAACCCTAATCAGAGCTGCGAACGTATTTAGGTTATATGGGACCAGTCCCTTGAGTCTCCCACTCAAGAGGATTACCATGTAGCCATGGCTCTCTGTTCTGTAATCAGAACACGTACTAAGGTACGTACCTAGATGCAATCTTATACTATCAACCATACATAGCTAAACTATAGGTTTTTACGAGCTATAGACCTCACCAATTCTAACAATCTCCCACTAGGTCTAACGAGGAATAATGGTGTTAAGCTCTATAGCTTCTACATGCTACCCAAAAGCCTTTGCAGGAATTCCCTAATGGAATTGGCAACATTGTCTGTAGATTCCACCTCAGTACCGCTACTTGCATTTCCTCCTATAACTGTCAGATCAAGTGAAGTTTGTACTTGATGGGTTTCCCCTCACGGTGGTGCCTAGTCTCCTTGGACCTTGCTTACCGCTCTTCTATTGCAACAATAGATAACTGAGCTTCTGGTACGCGTCCCAAGTTCTCTAAGAACTTCCTAAGCCTTACCACCTGATATATTACCTAGCACGCAACAACGTGCTAAGCCTCTGTGGTAGAGTCTGTGATTCACTCTTGCTTCACACTCTACCAACTACCGCTTCTAATCCCAAGATAAAAATAATCCCTGAAATCGATTCTCTGGAACACACATCTGATACTAAAGTTAGATCCTGTGTGTCCAATCGATATCAGGACCTGTGAAGTGCAAGCTAACTCACAATCCTTACTTAACGAGGATTTCTGAGTATACCCTTCACATCGGTCCAAAGATCTGGACCCGGGTTCGACTGAAACCGACCCACCTTCCTGCTGCGCAATAGATATCTAGCCTCGTAAAACGAATCTGGCTAGAATCTTATCTTCATGCGTAGCCTGTGACAGCAAGAGAATCTTGCTCTGGTTATCTAGAGTTACCTTGATTCCCAGAGCATAACTCGCCTCACTAGGGTCTTTCACATCGAATTGTGATGACTACAAACCTTTACCGTAAACAATATTCTTACATCATTTTCAATCAGTAGGATATCGTTAACGTAAAGTACTACGTACACCCTTGTAGCTTTTTCACGTTTCTTGTACCCACTTGGTTTATCATCATTCTGATCAAATCCGTATGAGCGGATTTCCTTGATCAAAATATATATTCCAACTTGGATGCTTGCATCAGTCCATAAATGGACCTTTGCAACTTACATCATATATGTTCCTGACCTACTGACACAAAGCCTGGGGCGATATCATCCATATGTCCTTTCCAAATTCCCGTTAGGGAATAACTGTCTTGACATCAATCAACCAGATCTCCCAACTATAATGGGCTTTGATGGATTAAGAGGATCCGTTATAGACTTAGGCATAGCTACCAGTGAGATGGTTTTGACATAGTCAATCCCTTCTCATTTGGTAACTAATCTAGCTACTTAAGTCTTAATCGGGTGCTCTTCTAATGCACCTTCTACACCCTGAAGGGTGATAGTGCTATAAGTGTCAAGACTATTCCAAGGGACATTGATGCAAATTTGCCTCCATGGTCTTTTGTCAGTCAGAGCTGTCGGAAGCTTCCACTACTTCTTCGTAGCTCTAGGGATCATCCTCCTGAAACTCTGGATTAACTATCAAAGTTTCTCCATAGTATCTTTCAGGAGCTCTGATAGTCCCACAACGACGAGGTGGTGGTGGTACAAAGGAAGCTCCCACTACTTCTTCGTAGCTCTAGGGATCATCCTCCTGAAACTCTGGATTAACTATCAAAGTTTCTCCATAGCATCTTTCAGGAGCTCTGATGGTCCCACAACGACGAAGTGGTGGTGGTACAAAAGTGAATTATTTCTACAGTACCTGGTATACTAGTTTCTTGTATCATCTACTCCCACTACGTTTTCAGATGCGCACTCTCTACCAGTACCCAGTAGTTCACCCAGAACTACCTTACCGGTAAACTTATGGTCTATAATAAAATCCTGGTCTAGGTAGATGGTATTCGTAGAAACGATTACCTTCCAAACCTCAAGATCATAGAACAGTCCACCTTATGCCTCCTAAGGGTAACCTACAAACAGATATACCTGGAACTACATCTCCATCTCATCCCTCTTGTCCTTTTGCATAAGTGTAGGACAACCCTATATCTCGAGACTCTATAGTGTCAGCTTTCGCTTAGACCATAGCTCTCTATAGGTCTGAGGCACTGATCTAGATGAGAGAGAGTTTCAGATATAAGCTACTGTTTTAAGGTACAACCCCACCAAAGGGTGGGTAGTACATTTGGCAATATTCATCAGACTACGGACCATGTCAAACAGGGCCCGATTCCTTCTCTCGGAGACTTTATTCTGACGTGTCATCCTTGGAGCATTTAACTGGGAGCTAATCCCATGCTCCATCAGGATCCTATGGAACCCATCCGATAGGTTCTTGTTTCCTCGATAAGTCGAAGAGACTCCTATCGTCTGGACGCTCTTGGAACCATAGACGTCAAAATTAACTAACTCCCATACCTTCATGGCCCTTTTAGTTATTCTGCCTTCCAGATTACACTCATAGGTTAGAAGGATCTCCGATGATTCTGTGAACAGAAACTCAGCCTTCTTTTACCTCTGAATTTATCTGAGGAAGAATATCTAAATCAGAGGGGTCACAAATGGGATAGCTTCTCCAAAGGATTTAGATGAATTTCAATTAGACGCTGCAGCTGTCATGAAATCTATTTCCGAATTCAGATTAAATACAAAGAGATTTTTCTGATCTATTCCTCTAACTATGAAGCTATCAATTTAGTCTAGGATACACACCTACGGTGCTATCTAAAACTAAAAAACTTCATTTACTAAGGAAGAAACAGAACTACATCTCTAAAAAACAAAATCTGTATTTCGGAAAAACTAAGACAATCATATCTAACAGCTTCCATAGCGGCTTATGACATCAGTACCTATGTTAGGATTACTTCACTATAAAGTAGCCTTCTGCTTTCCTTGAATCTCTGTAGACCCGAAGTCTACATTCTAAGAAGCATAAGAACTGCTACTAGATAGCGACTCAAATCCTAACATCCTGAGGCCATACTCAATCTTCAAATACCCCATACACTCGCCAAAGCGGAAACACTTCCGTCCTTAGCGTTACCAGACTTAGGAGTCCACACTAGTTTCTGTACTAGAATAGTTTTCGATCTCTTATAAGTTACTCCCTTAGGTTCTTCTAAAGAAGACCTAGGTTAAGCACTAAAGGCTTTGCCTTTAATCTTGATCCCATCCTTTGTCTCTTAGAAATCTCCTTAGAAGTTCTGCGTTTGTCATCTCTAGCTTGTTAAAGCTAAAGTCTCTGACAACGCCTTCGAGGTTCCAGACAAGGATGCAAGACAGACGTCTTCCACTACCTCGTCATCTGGTACTATGTCTTTGGAATCTAGTTCGATCTGGAACTCAAGTATGTATTCCCGAACAAACATACCCTCAGACATCTCGATACCGACAAGTATCTTGGTGGATAAGCGATGAGTCTACCGACTTCGCCTAGCAGACATCTTATGCAAGTAAAACTTTATTAGAGAAGACCCGGCATATCTCTGACTCGCTTCTAAAGAGTTGTCCGCAAGTCTGCTATAACATAGCACTTGCACATCTCCTTAGACTCTTGCTAGTCGTCATATGCCCTAGTTAGTGCCCTAGTGATATCTGGACCCATTAGGTCTAGTACAGGGATATTTAGATTGGATGCCAATGTACGTTTACTACCCTAAGCATAAGCTAAAGATAGCGCTTCCGCTCTACGTAGCTAGAGACCCGATAACTGGTTCTCTTATGGGATAGCGGATAGGGGAACTATTTGGTTGAATGAAAATGAATGCAGGAAAACTTATTTTATGGATTTTGAAAATAAGCTAATTATATCCAAATGTCAGCGTTACCCTCACAGCGAAGACACCTCTATGGATTAATTTAACCATGTATGTAAGATCTCGGAATAGGCTGCACCTGTCCGAGGGGGCAGTATGCAGGTCATCCGCTTACACGGGTCTTTCCCTTGACCCTATCCAAATCTGCCAACTAAGGGCTTTGATGAACCATGGTTATCTTTTGGCCAGTACCACGTGATCACCATTGTCTTCGCAACGAATACCTCACGTGTACTTCGGATGCTTAACCACGAGCCTAGGCAATTACGGAACGGAAGTTCTAACGGCCCCCACGAGGGTGAGTAAAAGCCTGAACCCTTGGCGCCGTAATCGCCATATCCCGAGGGAGATCACTAAGTAGCTTGGCATGGAAAAACACAGCTCTCACCCGAGGGGGTTGTTAAGTTATGCCCTCCCACCCGAGCACGAAGTGATTGGCCGTGGAGGCCAGAGGATCTCTAAAAGTCCTCTCTTGCATCCCTTATTAAATTTGAGGGTTATTTAATGCAAGTATGAGTGTATACTAAGGTCACGACAACCTATACACTAGACCCTGGTCATACCATGCTCCCACTAGCGTTTCAAGACTTTCGCGAAGCATTAATCGATCTCGGAATATCATAGTCCCTGCCTCAAGTGGATTTCTCCACTCAAGGGTCACATTACATATCCCAAGAACATCGATGCTTTGCAAACTTGGCTATTACGCTAATGCCCTGGAGCCTAGCCTAAGGTCAGACTGACAGGAAAGGTCTTCCACTACCATAGCGCCTCGCTTATAAATTTGACGAATGATGTCATAGTAGAATTCCAACTCATTCTAGGTTTCGATGCTTGCCAAATAGGCACACCCGACTAATCGGGTGTTGACCTAATGGGGGCATAACCAAATGTGAGGAATTCATGCTATCATCAAGGGTCAATTAAATAATAGGCGTCACTAGTGGAATCCTATCCTAATAAGGTCGCTAGGACCCGAGGGGAAAGGGCATCCCTCTAACACAGATAATCAAATTATCGCATCGGGGTTCTCTACAGAAATATAAAGAACTACTGAAAGAAATAAGCACACAACTGAATCAAGTTCAGGGTCTGACCCCTGAACCTGACTGGCACAGCGCAGGCTCTCTGTCTCCTTCGCAAGGTTCCTCGATCCGGTGCAAGCCTCTGTATACGATCTCCTGATGCTTTCTGCCCTTTGCCGTCATCGTGTACGCTTCACCGGATCACCATCGTCCTCCAAGGTTCCGCTTATCTTCCCGGTGGTGGATCTCCACGGCAAGTCCTCCTCTACAATCTGTAACCGAAAAAGATCTAGTACTCTTCGAGCAAGTGCTCGCTCGTACACAATTTCCTAGAACAAAAAGGAAAACAAACCTAGCAAAAGCCTGGGAATCAAGGGTGGTAAATCTTCACCTCTTGCCCGACTATGGCTCTAAAATCTATCCACACACAGAAGAAAAAACATCCAGACAAAATCGCTAACACGGGGTCCGACCCCCGGTAGCAAGCAATCATATATCTAGAATAATTTTGGAAGTGGCGCCCTGCAAGAACGATTCATAGAACACACAAAAAAATATACTATGCATGATCTACTCGTAGAACCCCGATGGCGGCACATACTATTCATACGCGCACATGACGGTTTCATGAAAAAACATGAAACGCACACCACTGGCGTGGCTCTGATACCAATTGTTGGATGTGAATCCATGGCAGAGGTCCGCAGCGGAAGCAAAGTGAAGGTCCGAGGACCATAGGCGGTGTGCATTACATATCACAATTTTCATCGAAACGATCTACATATGCGTGTATGAATCTAGCATGGCAACTACTCGAACCCCTAACGACGATCTAACGCAAAAGAACAATCTAGCATGAATGCATGTTCTAATTATGTTAGATCTACTTGTTAGAGATCATACCTGCGTGCGGAATCTTTCACCGCGACAAATTTCTTCTTTGTCGATGGAGACGGGCTACGGATCTGCTCGACATAGCTTTGGTACGACGGCCATAACTTTCTGATCCGAACTCCGATTGGGCTGAAATTTGGACTGCAGGTAGCCAACTTCGAGACGCAACTTTTACAACAAGTTTCACGTTGTTTGGACTTCTGTAGCTCCCGGAATCGCAGAAACAACGTTAATTTTCTGTGCAGATTCTGGACAGCAAAAGGTTGCGGGAGACTCCTTCTAGCTCACCCGATCTCACACGATGCACGGCACCTCGTCGATGGATCTCTGAGTGCCTCCATACGACGAGCCTTCTCCTTCTACGAAAACACCATGCGAGGAAGACGAGTCGCCATCCAATGGCGCAAGCGAGTTGTTTGGACTTCTGTAGCTCCCGGAATCGCAGAAACAACGTTAATTTTCTGTGCAGATTCTGGACAGCAAAAGGTTGCGGGAGACTCCTTCTAGCTCACCCGATCTCACACGATGCACGGCACCTCGTCGATGGATCTCTGAGTGCCTCCATACGACGAGCCTTCTCCTTCTACGAAAACACCATGCGAGGAAGACGAGTCGCCATCCAATGGCGCAAGCGAGGGAGAGAGAGACGAGAGAGGAGATGCGAAGAGAGAAGAGGGGCTTCGGTTTCCCCATGGCTTGCATGGCCGGCCCTAGGGCTTGCCCATGCTACTAATTTCGTGCACCCTCTCTCTCCTTCTCATATATATAGCCGGCCTATCCATATGGATAAGGACAGTATGGATAAGGATGATTGATTCAAACCTTATCCCTATATATCTCTTCTTTATCTCTATCCTTTCCTTGTTTTCGAAAACGGTCAAAACCAGCCCGTTTTTTGCGCCTCATAACCGGCCCCTTCATCGGAGGCAACAACCTCCCGAAACTAATGGGGCCGGCCTTGACCAGTCTCTCAACACTTAGGGCCGGCCCCCTTAGTGCATAGTGGCGCATGGTATGACCAAAACGCCCTTATGCCACTAGTTGACCGTTCCTCGTGTACGAGACTTTGCAAGTCACACATAAGTGAAGTGCACCAATGATTTCACTATTCTCTGAGGTTCCCGTAGGGTGCCCCTAGTGAAGTCAACTAGTCAACTCGCAACATGTCCCGGTGCATCGCACCCATGTGGCAAAGTCCACTTATGGCAAGGAATTGCTACATGCGTCTCTGCACTAACCTAAGGTTTCCCCTTAGTGCACACACGTAGCTACGCATCTATCGTGCACTAGTGCGAAGCACTCACGGAGCGTATGCTTGGACTTCTCGCTTCCTCTAACTACGTTCTGTGTTTCAAGGAGATGGTATAAGAACCGTACATAATGTCGATAAGGTGGAACCTTCAGGGACCAAGGTTCATGGCTTACAACTCAGACTCGATCGACACACTACCCGAGTGTACCATCGATCCTCTGAGTCCGAGTTAACCTGCGTAGCCACCCAGAGTGCGACGCAGGCTGCACTCCAATCCCCCCGGACTTACTATGTTCTCCCACATACCCCTGCTCTCCGCTTAGTATGGTAAACTCGCTGTCCCTCCACTGGTGCCATGACGCAACTCGAGCGGTGGAGAATACCGTCAGACTCGAGTGCTCATATGACTCGGTTCCTTCCAGGTTGACCATGTACATCGTACCTCCGATAACTCTACCGAGTAACCGGATCCGTCACCAGTCGAACTGATGACCACCTGGCCAGGGTTTAATACGACGTAGGTCAGACCAAGGAACGCACCTCCCGTTAGGGGTGTGGATAGCCTGCAGGAGTGACATGCTGATGCAACGCCAGCCGGGTAACCCAGTACACCGTGGTTTTGGATCACTGCATCCGGATCCTCACACATTGGTGCACCAAAGCACCACACAACTGGTTAGTCCACCAGACATGGTTCCTCAGGGTTTAGGACCGTTTTACCCTAAGCAGAAACACGGTTTAGTGCACCGGTGTCTGCTCACCGATCTGTGCACCGTGTTGGTTCCGTTCGGCCACAGACACTGTGCCTGGTAATGACCGTGGTGGAGACACCCACGCTCTGTCATCCCAACAGCTTAACCTGATAGGGCGACCAACCCTAATCAGAGCTGCGAACGTATTTAGGTTATATGGGACCAGTCCCTTGAGTCTCCCACTCAAGAGGATTACCATGTAGCCATGGCTCTCTATTCTGTAATCAGAACACGTACTAAGGTACGTACCTAGATGCAATCTTATACTATCAACCATACATAGCTAAACTATAGGTTTTTACGAGCTATAGACCTCACCAATTCTAACACCGGTATCTTTGTATGCATGACGGTCTAACTCCCGCTGCCATCACCAGCGAACTCCTGTGCGAGCTCCTGAGCGAGCTTGGGCGAGCTCCTGAGCGAGCTTGGGCGAGCTCCTTAGCGAGCTTTTAGCCTAAGGCCCCTTCAGCCCAATGTGGATCTCGCTCCCTGCCAAGGTGATTCGGTGAGTGCGGAGAGGGGGGGGGGGGGGGGGGGGGGGGGGCGAACCCCAGGGCAGGTTTCAGCTACCCCCAACAGCTGGTTTATGCATGCTCATTTATGCCAATCTTACGGGCAAGATAAGAATCATAAGATTCAAACATTTATCTAAGCTGCGCTCTAATAATCTCTAACATATCATGTACTGACCATAAGGATCCTGCAACAAAATAAATAAATTCAATCGTCCGTTATATCCAACAATCGAATTCGTTGGCCCAATTTGCTGGCCAATGCTTGCACGGACGAGTATTGATTTAAAGCAGGAGTGTATTTCTTGGATGTTCTCTTTTTCGTTCTTCGTCCATCTTTTCAGACCCGAACTCTTATCTCTACCATCCAGTACAAGTCTATTACTTGTAAAGGCAATTATTTTAGAATAATAATTTCAAGAAAGTATGAGATGACTTATCAAACTAACATAGTGGTGACCTAAATTACTTGACAAGTGTCAATGAAAGGGAGCGAATGAAACCCTCCTACCAATAGGAGTTCCATGTAACATTTTCTATATGATTCTTTAAAGAACAATACTTTGCGGCTACTCTATGTGCTACTAACCCAACACACTGGGAGAGGTGGGGTACAAAGATTGGTGAAGGGAGTGAAGCCCACGATATAGAAAATTTTATAAAATAATGATAAATGATTTACTTCACGCAGTGTCGAATTGACCAATTCATCTGATTTTTTTTTTCAAGCTTTCTATATCGTGGGCCCCACTTCCTTCACCAATACTTACATGCCACCGTCTCTGTGTGTTGGGTTACGGGCACACAGTGTAGCCGCCAAGTGAGAGCAACTTCGATGGGGAGGCCTTACCGCATAGCAATGTGGGGACACCTATCACGATGTGCCACACTGAGCATTGCGATGGTCCCCCCTACAAGACAATAGCCAGAGGCTCTCATTATGGCGTGTGGTGGTGATAGGTATCCCCACTGCATTATGGGGTACAAATTTTTTTTGCTGAGTGAAGCATCTGGATCGTTGATGGAAGAATAAAGAATCGTCCGATTATTCTTTACACACAACCATGGCCCGTGCGTTGCACTCGTGCCCCTTTTACATACAATCAGACTGCCCCTCTTTTCTCATCCATATTAGAAAATGGTCCAGATGCTAACTCAACATCTGCAACAAAATCCCACACGCAGCAAAATTTTTCCCATGTGGTATGACTAGGGCTGACAATTTTGGACCTGACACAGCAAACCCGACACGACCCGGTACGAAGTTAGCGGGTCTGGGTAAGGGTTAAACGGGTTCGGGTCGTAAACGATAGACCCGTTTAATAAACGAGTCGGGTCTGGACACGGTAGATTCGGGAAGGCCCGTTTAAAATTCAATTGGTCGTGTCGGATCTACTCGCAATCCGATACTGTAATATATAGTATCAGCGGGTCCATTGGGTCAGTTCGGGTCGAGTCAGATTGGGTATGATCGGGTCAACTGAATAGACCCGTTATGGTAAACAGGTCTATCTGGTCTACCCGTTGATAAACAAGCCGGATACGTGTGTTTAGGATCTAGACACGATTAGTTAAACGGGTCGGATCTGAATCTAGAGGTTTTGGACACGACATGAACCCGATCCGACACGACCCATGGCCTTCCATAGGTAATTAGGTATGGCCTTCCCCATCAAAGTTTTTTCTAGATCATTCTTCTTCCAACTTTCATTGGATAAGAAAGTATCATTATTTTATACTCTCACTAAACAAATAATATTGCTCGATTAAACCACCAAAGTTTGAAACTTCAACCTTTTTCTCATTTAATTAGTCTATCGGACTCTCCACAACCTAACCCAACCACGTTGCCCCGCGGGCCAAGCTTCCAACCCTCTAAAACGACAAAGACAGCAGCGGGCTCCACCCGTGGTGGGGAAAAATTGTCAGCACTCACGGCTGCTGTGCATCGGTAAATACTCACGGCCTGCGCGGGCCAATGAGCGGGGTGCATTCTGCGCCAACTCCGCACAAACTAGGGTGGGACCTAGCGCACGGTGCGGACGGGAGTCCCGTTCGTTGGCCCGCACACGGCGTTAAGTATAGCAGCCGTGAGTGCTGACTGGATTTCGGGGACGGCAAGGCCGGACTGGATTTCGGGGACGGCAAGGCCGGACCGCTGTCGGCCGTTTCTTCGCTGTCTCTATCCCTCCGGCGTTGGCAGATTTTCGTTCGGCGGGACAACAACATGTGCTATCAGTTGCGTTACTGTGAGCCCGGTATTTGTTGTGAGAGATGCTCCACTCAGCCCGAAGGTTTTTTCGATTTCGACGGCCCGATTGACATGGCAGCATGCAAGTGGTGCATCGTTGCACGTCGATGAGTTTTAGCAACTAGTTGCACACTGCCACATCATTCGGACCGAGCGAAATTAGAAAACCCTTCGGGCTGAATAGCATTGCTCATTTGTAGTGTAATCTTTTCCTAAACAATAAAAAAAGGAAAATTTTATTCATACCCTAAAAATCTGTAACTAGCCCCCGTCTCCCTATCGTTTCTCAATAACTTACTCAGCGACCCTTTAATACCAACATTGCCCTTTTCTTTTGTACCCCAAACCTCAAAGCCCTAACTTAGCATCTTTTGTACCCCCAACCCAACCCAAGGTCTGTTTGAACTTCCTTAGCCCTAGCCTAATCCGTCGGGTTGGCCAAGTTGATCAGGTTGTGCGGGATGGGCTGATCGGCTTCGATATGGTAGAGGAGAAATAATTCGGGTTGGGCTCAGGTTGTGTTCCGGTTGGCCCGCCCAAATTGCAGCCCTACGTCTGCTTTCAAGTAGGGGTGGCAATGGGTCGGGTCGGGTCGGGTTGAGACATAGGTATAAGGGCAAAACACCCAACCCGACCCGTTTAATAAACGGGTCAAAAACTTAAACCCAAACCCGACCCGACCTGTTTAACCCGTTTACTAAACGGGTCGTGTCGTGTCGGGTTGGGTTGGCTCAACAAAACCCATGTAAACCTACCGGGTTGGGTCAAGACAAGTCGGATTGGGCCGGATTTGATCAGATTGGATCGGGTTGGCTCGAGCCGGGTTGACACGACCCATTTGGTAAACTGGTCAAGTCGGGTCATTTGGGCTATAAGTACAAACCCGAACCCGACCCATTAAATAAACGGGTCAATCGGGTTGACCCTTATATGACCTGAACCCGTTTAGGCCAAATCTAAACCCGCTAATTTCGGGTCGGGTTCGGGTTGGGTCAAGGATTGCCACCCCTACCTTCAAGTACCAGCCAACTGCATGGGGTTTATTTAAGAGTGGGGTGTATTGAAGAGTGCATATAATTAGGATATATTTAAGGGGGTATGTGTTTGATTGGGGTATAATCAAGTTGGAGCGGGCCATTTAACTTAGGTGTATTGAAGATGGGGTGTAAGGGGGAAGGGTATTTTTGGGATAAGAATGGGGTATGAAAAAAAAAGATCGGGTGTCTTCGAGTTTCTTGGAAATGGGGGCTAATTACAGATTTTTGGGGTATGAATAAAATTTGGGAAATTGTATTCGTACCCCATAAATCTATAATTAGCCCCCATTTCCAACAAACTTGAACACACCCATTTTTTTTTTCATACCCCATTCCTATCCCAAAAATACCCTTCCCCCTTACACCCCACCTTCAATACACCCCAGTTAAATGGCCCGCCTGATTATACCCCAATCAAACACATACCCTCTTAAATATACCCCAATTATATGCACTCTTGAATACACCCCACTCTTAAATAAACCCCATGCAGTTGGTTGATACTTGAAGGCACAAGTAGAGCTGCAACTTGGGCGGGCCAACCTGAACCCAACCCGAGTCCAACCCGAACCCAACCCGAATTTGGGCGGGCTAATCCGAGCCCAACCCGAATTATTTCTCCTCGACCCGACACGAAATTAGCGGGTCTGGGACAAGGCTAAACATGTTCGGGTCACAAACGGGTCGACACGATAGACCCGTTTAATAAACGGGTTGGGTCCGGGTTTAGGGTCTGGACACGGTAGACCCGAGAAGACCCGTTTAGTATTCAACGGGTCGTGTCGGGTCGGGTCTACCAGCAATCCAATACTATAATATATAATACCAGTGGGTCTTTCGGGTCAGGTTGGGTCAAGTCGGATTGGGTCGGATCGGGTCAACTAAATAGATCCAGGTGGTAAACGGGTCTTACCGGGTCTTATCGTGTCTACCTATTTATTAGCGAGTCGGGTACGGGTTTAGGATCTAGACACGATTAGTTAAACGGGTCGGGTCCGGGTCTAGGGGTTTTGGACACGATACAAAACTAGACCCGACACGAACCCGACACGACTCATTGCCACCCCTAGCTGCAACTTGGGAGGGCCAACCCAAACCCAACCCGACTTTGGGCGGGTTAACCCGAACCCACTCCGCACAACCCGGCCAACCAGACGGGTTGGGCTTGGGCTAAGTTTAAACAAACATTGGGTTGGGTTGGGGGTACAAAAGGCGCTGAGCAGGGGCAGGGGTTGGGTTGGGGTACAAAAAAAAGGGCATTGTTGGTATTAAAGGATTGTTGAGTAAGTTATTAAGAACCGCTAGGGATACGGGGGCTAATTACAGATTTTTGGGGTATGAATAATATTTTCCTAAAATTTTCCTAAAAAAAAGGGTTATTTAGACTTTGCCCCCCAAATTTTGCCTTGAATTAGATTTTACCCCTCATATTTCATTAATTAGACTTTACCGCCGAAAATTAACTGTTCCGTCATCTCACCATCTAAGAGAAAGAGTGAGCTGACGAGAAAAAAAAAAGTTTTGGGGGTGAGCTGACGGAACAGTAGTTCTGGGGGTAAATTCTAATTAATAAAAATGGGGGGTAAAGTCTAATTCAAGGCAAAAATTTGGGGGGCACAGTCAGAATAACCCTAAAAAAATAAAAAATATTCCATAATCCAGCCGTTAGAATCTTTTCAAATTTACTGAAACGCCCCTAGCCCGTTTCGGCAATCACATGAGTTTTTGGTGAAGGAATGGGTGATTTGGGTAACAAAGAATCAAGCGTCGAACTGAGGCTGCAAAGAGCCAGCTGTCATGCGGCGCTGTACCAGCCTGTCAGTCCGGGCAGCTATCCTCCTGCCCGTACGCCAACCGCTGCCCGCCCACTTCTCTCTCCATAAATACCCCCTTCTTCCTGTCTTCCTCCTCCTCGCCGCCTCTCTCTCTCTCTCTCTCTCTCTCTCCCTCTCCAACCGGATCTGTAGATTAGAGGGAGAAGTAGAGAGAGAAAATGGCGGGCTTCGGATCGAAAGCGCTCGCGATGTTCCTCGTGGCGGCCGTCTCCGTCGCTTCCCTCGCCAGCGGAGCTGCCGCTGCCGAGGCCCCCGCCCCGAGCCCCACCTCCGGGGCAGCGTCCCTATCCCCAGCGCTCGCCGTCTCCGTCCTCTTCTCGGCCGCGGCGCTCCTCCTCGGATCCCTTCGCCACTGAGGGATCCGGCCGTTCCGAGGCTGATCTATCGGTTTGGGGCTCAGTTTCGGTTCAATTCATGGCGTCTTGCTCGATCTCGATCTACACTAGATTTCCGTTCGATTTTTACAGCATTGTTCGGATCGGCCTCTTTGCATCCCTTCTCTGGCTTGGATGGGGGTAGATCTGTGGTTTAGGGTTTTCTTTGGATCTGAGGGTTTGGGTTGTGTGTAGGTGGTAATAAATTTCCATACATATGCTGCTGCTGTGTGATTCTGTAGATATGTTCCTTTTGATGCATAGATCTATATAGTTTGGTGTCTAAATAATTCTTGTTCTGATTTTTTTTTTTTTGCTGTATTTTGTGGTTGTGAAACTCGTGATGAATGATCTGATGTTGATTTTGATCCCTCCGATGCTGATCAGATGGATGTGTTTGTGCTTTTTTTTTTTTTTGTGGTAAGTTACACTTGGCCCCCCTAAAGTTTTGCTCAAAAACACTTAACCCCTTTTTTCAATCACTAGTTTCCTCACTTGAATCGATTTGAAACTGGATTGAAGGGTCGAAGTGTAGTTTTTTAACTATAGGGGGGTTAAGGTTAAGTGTTTTAAGTGTTTATGAGCAAAACTTCAGGGGGGCAAAGTGTAATTTATCCTTTGTTTTTCTTTGGGTAAATAAACTACAGAGGGGTTTAGTGTTTTTAAGCTAAACTTCAGGGGGGCAAAGTGTATTGTACCCTTTTTGTTTTTCTAAACAATCAAAAGCGTTAAATCAAGACCTGATTGTGAAATGTCAAATTGAATCGTAAAGTTTCAACTGCCAGAAAGCGGCATTGATGTGGAAATATGAACAAACTGTGGCCCGCATGGGAAAAACAAGCAGTGATTTGATGGTTTTATCCCATTCGCCGGTTTGAAGTGAGGATAAGGTTGGTGCAATCCTTCTGTTTTGGACCGTTAGACCAAACAGAACAAAAATTGTTTTGATAAAATTTTATTTTATTAGGAGCTGAGGCATTAATTTATTGAGGCTATTAGCCTAAGACCGCTCACGAATCCAACATTAGGGAGAATCCATTGCAACATTTCATTTGAGCTCCAACATCTCTAACCAACTAAACTTTAGTAAAAACTCTTTCCTAGGTTTTTAATCTCGATATCACCCTCAGTGCTCTCCTCTCATGATTAGGCATCGTGCAAGGGGGGGGGGGGGGGATCGAGACTGTTGCTCAAAATGATCTCTTAAAAAGGGCTTCTCACACTTTACCCCTAATTTATTTTTGGGGTAATGAGTGTTAGTCACATACAACAGATCCGATTAGTTAACAGGACATTCATAAGAGTTCTTTAACAGGCGTCCCAAAATCAAATTTTAAATCCAAAATTACCCCCTCCCCCTCTTCTGTCCTTACCCTCTTCTCTCTTGAGTAGCCGGTGAGCAGAGGGCGGTGGCAAGCGCAACGGCGCACCTTAGAGAAGTAGCAGCGGGCGACTTAGAGTAGGAGGAGCGACGGTGAGCAGCAGCGAGCGGCGGTGACTAGCTGTGGCGAAGCAAGTGACGGGCGGCGGCGACGAGGTGAGCAGCAACGGGCGGCTTAGGTTTTAGGGTTTAGGTCTAGGGTTCATCCCCATGGCCTATAGATCTTAGGTTTTAGGATCCGGATTAGGTTTTAGGGTTCCAATTAGGTTTAGGGTTTAGGTCTAGGGTTCTCCCCATAGCCGGTAGATCTTAGGTTTTAGGATTAGGTTTAGATTTAGGTTTTAGGTTTAGTTTAGAGGTGATGTCATGTAAATGAAAATTTAAAGTGTATGGAGGGGTATTTTCATCCTCTGTCCTTAGGCTTAATCGAAATTCATGTTTTGGACTGTTCATCAAGTCCCCCTTTAATTTTATAGAAGCATCTATATTTTTTAAAAAATTAAGCTTTTTATGTATTTAATGTGAATCACCAACAAGATTCTATGCAATTTAGTCTCAATCACTTCATTTTCTGAGAAATCTTGGGACATTTGATCAACACATTTATCTTGAAAGAACCACCCAAATGTCTTAGTGAGGTCGAAGAAGTACTACTATAAAAATTGAAAAATACTATTTACTCTTGATGCTTTTATCGATTTTTTTAAAAATAGAATGATTCATCGTGATCACAGGTCGTGATCACAGCCGTCTGTTGCATCCAACCTCGAGGTCCTCGACCTGTGAATCACATCTCAGCCCTGATCAGCTGGCAAGAAGACACTGTAATTGGATGACACATCATTATGTAATTGGATAGTTTTCTACTCAAAATATTATGAGAGGAGCTAATTATAATTATTTTATTATTTTTGTTTGTGTTTTTTTATTATTGTGGATGCAAAGGATAGGGAGAGGAAAAAGACTCAAGGAAAAAATATGTCGACTAGCGACGGATGAAAACACGAGGGCTTTATGTCTGCGGCCACATGGTCTTGAGCTCACACGGTATGGGGGAAACCAAGTGGCAGCACAATCAGATAAACATCCTTAGTTCGCGAGCCCGATTCCTCATTGGAGGATGGGGGAGAACCTAATCTTGTTGAACACGGATAAATGTTGAAAGACATCCGTTTGATAACGGAGAAATCCGATGCCTAAGAGCGTGCAGGATCCAAACCAAACCGACTAGACTGATTAAACCAAACCAACTAACCGATTTTATTTTGTTTCGACACACTCAATGGATCGGAATGGATTGGATTTTTTCAAAATAAACATTATCGGAACGGTTGACGGATTTGTAACTTTAAAGTGACGGTTAGAAAAAAATCAAAGGCTAACATCTCTCGGCATTCAAGATCGGCAAGCAAAATGACTTAGGAGGTATTTGGCATCAATCCAGAACCATCCGATTCTAATATCCCCCGGGATCAAGGGAAACAACTGTTCCACATGCCAACCCCCCCCTCACCGTACACACTCTCTCTCTCTCTCTCTCTCTCTCTCTCTCTCTCTCTCTCTCTCTCTCTTCGTCAGTTAAGCCCCCACCTCCCTGATTCTCTCTCTCCCCCCGTCCGTTACGCGACCCCCCCCACCTCTCACCTCTCTCTCTCTCTCTCTCTCTCTCTCTCTCTCTCTCTCTCTCTCTCTCTCACCTTGCTCCGAACCCGCACCACGTCAATCCTTCTGCTCTCTAGTCGACCTTGAGCACCTCCGGCAATCTCAAGGAGGAGCAAGAGGACCTGTTGGATCGGGGCAAGGCGGATTGGGGATCGGAGCTACGGTCGTCCGTCCGTCTATCCGTCGAAGCCGCTGCCCACCGTCCGTTCGTTCGTCGAATATGCTGCTCACCGACCGTCCGTGGAAGCCGATGCCCTGATCTGACCTCGGGCGGAGTGCGGCGGGTTCGAACGCGAGACGATCCCGGCGAGAGGAGGAGCAGGAAGCCTCAAGGCTGTCGCTTGCCACCAGATTTCTGAGCCTTCAGAGAATCTGGTAGTGGAAGCGGTGGTTCCGAGCTCCTCCCCTCTCTGCTCTTCCTTCCCTCCACCATGGTTGCTGCTCTGTCGGTTCCCTCCGGTTGCCCTCAGTCCCAGTCACTCGACAACCCGACCCATCACCGGCCGGAACGGGGAGGAGGAAAGGGGGCTTCCGATCGGGATCTTGCCGGCGGTAGATCTTGCCATCGATTCCCCTCCGGTCGGGCTACTCTCTTTCTTGGTGTCTACGCACGCGCGCATAGAGGGTGGGGACGCTAATGGTAGCAACGGTGCTGGGCTCCAAGGCATTGCCGATCGTGGTGGTGGAAGCGGTGGTTCTGGGTTCCTCCCCTCTCTGGTCTCTCTCCAAACTCTTCTCCCCCTCCTCCCTCCAAACCGAGAAGAGTTGCTATCGCCATCTTGAAGAAGAAGCGAGTTGGAGAACAGGTAATGAGACATAGCACCCCCTTTCTAATTCTTAATTCCATTCATTTCCTCTAATTCATTTTGTTTGTCTTCAGCAGAAGTTCTAAAAGAAGGTAGTTTTTTTTTCAAGATTTTGGATCTGTTTTGGTGATCCCCATCTCGATCTCCTTCGTTTCTGATTTTTGAAATGGGGGATTGGGATTTTCACTATTTTTTATTTGATCTCCATCTTTTTTTTTGTTTCTTTGAATTTATGTTTTCAATAGAGGAGGATATGCAGGCCCTGGGGTAGAGAGAGGAGAGGGGAGGTCGGAGTTGGGGTTGTAGACAATAGAGGAGGATCTGCAGGCCAACGCCGTTGGCCAGTTGAAGGATAAGCATGGATTTGGTACTTTTGATTCCCATCCTCTGATTTTGATCTCTTTTTGTCCTTTGTTTCCTCTTGGTATTTTTTTTTATCTCGATCCAAATGAATTATTATATTTCTGCAAAATTTTGCATTGAAAGTATCCACCCTAAGTACCACTACTATTGTTTTACAAGATGATGGGTATTGCTTTTCATTTTTTTTAAAAAAAGAAAGACTGAAGCTATGGTTTTTTCCCCCTTAAATTCATTATTCATTAATATAGACTTCATATTTTGTCATTTATTCCTCGAATTTTCTATCACCTAATCAAAATTTTGTGGTTTTCTTTTTCAATGAACAGGTTCTACAAACTCATGGATCAATCCATCTGATGTTCATGTTTTATAAACTTCAGGTAGCTCTTGCACATTGTTTTATGTTGTGGTTTTCTTTTCTAATAAGTAGGTTCTACAAATTCATGTATCAATCCGTCTGATGTTTCTGTTTTGTAAACTTTTAAGGTATAGCTCTTGCATATTGTTTTATGTCCACCCTCCCCTCATTTTAAGTTATTTAATGACTTCTTTGGTTATTGTTATCTTGGGCCATCTTTTGAATGGTTCAATACTTTATATTTTAATATTACTACATTCTTTAATGAATTGTTGCTTGCCTCAAAAGAAAAAAAATACATCCATGGTTCTTTCACTGTACATGCATCACTTGGTATTTCATGATGGATGCCCTAAACTATTCACTGTACATGCATTGTTCGGGTTGGTTCGAAAGGAAGAAGCTGAGACAATGGTTAACGGTTCCGGTAAGAGAACAAAAGTGCCGATTGCAGTCATTAATGGAGGATCAACCTTATCATTGCCGGCATTGCGATAGATGTTGCTACTTTCGAGTTCTACAATAGCAATGATCAGCCTTATGGTCTCAAGTATTTTTGTGCTAAAATTTTAATTTATGTGCAGGGAGCTTTATATATCATTTTTGTATTGGAATATTTTTTTTTTTCTACGGGTCCAAGCATGTATGTATTATTGAGTCACTATTAGACTGTTGTTCATTACGTACTCTATATAAAGTGGGAGGTACTTATCTGCAATAGAACTATGATGGTAAAAAAAAAAACTATATCAGATGTTGTTTTATAAGATGTTTAAAGTCCTGTGCCATTGTGATAGACGTCGTGATCAAATATGAATGCTCTCGCCGAAAGTATTTAGCCATTAATGGAGCAGCAACAAAGAGATAGGTGCGGGGGATGATCTTCGTGCCAACCCGAAGACTCCGCCCAACCAGTCAATCGAGTCGAGTCGAATGTCTGATCGAGCGTTTGTCCAGTCTGCAGGTTCGGAGGTTGATATCTTCGAGTACTACATTTGAATTAGAAGAGAGAGAGAGAGAGAGAGAGAGAGAGAGAGAGAGAGAGAGAGAGAGAGAGAGAGAGAACAGATTGACACAAGGTATGATCTCGGAGTTTAGCCGAAGCCTACGTCTTCGTGTTGTAAGGTGCAACCTGAATTCACTAACACTTTACTCAAAGTGATCTCGACAGGCCGTGTATATCCGATCTCTTCGAAAAGTAGATCGAGGGGTTAAGGTGTTAGAGCTCTGGGATTTTTTGAAAGTCTGATTCTGTAATCAAAGATTCGATCTTTTACATTTGTCGGGTCGACAGGTTTTCTACAATTGTCGTCTAGATCCAGGCAGGGGCTGGTGGGTCCCGTTGTCGTCTTCGTGGAGCCCAAGCAGGGCTAGTGGGTCCCGCTGTCGTCTCTATGGACCCCCCAGGAAGGGCTGGTGGGTCCCGCTGTTGTCTCTGTGGACCCCCCAAGCAGGATTGGGGGTCCGTTGCTGGGTGTTGGCATAAATTTGCACCCACAATAGGTTCCTTACATGTTCTTTTTTTCTTCTTCCATACGCATTATTGTGTTAAAGGAAGAGAGAGTAGCTTTTTTTTTTTTTTCTTTCAGATTTGAAGAAAAGGAAACGAGAATAGCCGATCGACGATCGCACTCCGTCCGTCCACCCATGTTGGAACCCCCTCTCTCTGTCTCTTTTTCTCTGTACTAGAATCTTTAAATTTCTAAGCTGATTAATATTTTTTTTCCATTCTTGAAGAAACTGGAAAGACGAGTCGATCAACGCTTGCAGCCCGATCGACCCCTATAACCCGTCCGTCTACCCAAGTATGAACGTTTGATAGTCAATTATTGGCAATGGATTATTAGCAATGGATTATAAATCTAATATATTGGCAATAATTTGAATCAATTTTTGGGTCTAATCTTGAGCATAAAGAGTTTTGAAAACTGACATTATAATACTAATTGAATTGCCAATAATCTTGAGGTGATATTCACATCCATGTGAAATTCAAGTCTTTGATTTAAAATCATACACGGTGAATTGCAATTTGAGAATATCCCTTTTATGTATGATATTCGCATCCATGAGATATTCAAATCTGAATATTCAAAGACCTGAATATCAGAATGTCCATGTGAATGTATGAACGTTTGATAGTCTATTATTGGCAATGGATTATAAATCTAATCTATTGACAATAATGTGAATCAATTTTTGGGTCTAATGATCGATTTTTGAAAACTGGCATTGTAATATTAATTGAGTTGCTAATAATCTTGAGGTGATATTCACAATAATAGGATCTACATCTTTGAGGCGATATTCACATCCATGTGATATGCAAGTCTTTGATTTAAAATCATACACGATGAATTGCGATTTGAGAATATCACATCCGTGTATGATATTCACATCCATGGGATATTCACATCTAAATATTCAAAGACCTGAATATCAGAATGCCCATGTGAATATCAAAGAGATTTGAATATCAGAATGTCCAATACATTCAATAATATTCATGTATTGCAATAGAGAATATTAAAGATATTCAAATATTCAGATCTTTGTCAATATACAAATATGTGAAAGACCATGTGAATGTCTATTGCAATTGGAGGATGCCAGGTCTTTGATATTCAGGTATCCACTTGTCAAAGACCATATGAATGTCTATGCGAATGTCTATTACAATTGAAGGATGTCAGGTCTTTGATATTCAGGTCTATATTTATCAAAGACCATGTGAATGTCTATTACAATTGGAGGATGTCAGGTCTTTCACATCTTTGATATTCAATCCGAATGTCCATGTGAATATCAAAGACCTGACATCCATGGGAAAATCTGAATAGAGTACTCAGTTTATAATGTACTTTATTTTATACATAGACATGTGGGTCCTTTATTCAGTTGGGTCCTTTACATTGTACTCAGTTTACATTGCTCAAGAAGTTTTTAATCTGGTTCTATGATCTGATTTGGTATATCTTGCTTGAATATTTTTTTTGAGTTGGGAAGTTTATTGTAGCTGGTTATCGTATGAAGTTTCTTGCTCTTTATATTTTACATTAGAAATTTGATTTGATGATTGAATTCCTTCACTTTTTCTTGATCCCATAAAATTCAGGTGATGGTCTAGGATGTCTCGACGATGTTGCGGTGCAGGCAGAGCACCATCGAGGTGGTGATTCATGATGGGCCTTACAATGGTGGAAGTCATCTACAATGGTGAGGGTAAATACTAGACTGCAAAGGTGAGCGGCGGCTGATTCGGTAATGGTGCAATCTCAATACATTGTGGTGGTATATCGCACGGAAATTGCTCAACTGATCAGGTAAATTTTATTAAATAGATAGTGGTAAATGTCTGAATACGTCTTTGACATTGAATACATCGACAAATTCTAAGATAAATTTGATCTCGGCAAGATCAGTTAGGTCTGGTCCAGGATACATAAGAAATTTTTGGAATTGGATGATGACTTTAAAGCTTATGAGTAATATCTATTCTTGGTGATAAATGGGCCGAAGGATTCTTCTTTCCTTTTTCATGTTATGAAGGAATAAGTTGGGGTCCCATTGTGCTGGACATGGTGGTATACTACATCGCCTTTCTGTTGTGAAGCCGGTGACCAACCCCATCCATCCGTTGTGAGCTGTGTCACCTATGGGGTCGTGGTCGTAGCCGGTGAACATGAAGGGGAGGCCTCTCTCTCTCTCTCTCTCTTTTAATATTTGTTTTTTTTTATTGCAGACCTCTTATGTGAGGTTGGGGTCATCACCGGTGACTAAAAGCCTAAAGAAGGGAGGTCTCTCTCTCTTTCTCTTAACATCAGCTTTTTATTTTATTTTTTTGCAGGCCTCTTCTATCACTGCCAGCGGTTGGTCGTCGTCGGTGATAGATTATGTGATCATGTTAAGGCTCAAAGTTGTATGTTTTTTTTTCTTTACTCCTTTGATCTTTTTTTCTCTCTTTTCTTTGTTACAGATCACAACACCATGAATCCAAGTCTCTATTATCAGATCCACGTGTCTTTTTTTTTTTCTTCTTTGTTACAGATCATAACACCATGCATATTCTAAAGTTCGGTACAACAGCTATGCCAAAATCTATGGTACTTGGATTCCTACCTGAGGATTGTTATAGGGTATCCACATGGTCCAGATCCCACTGTGAATGCCATTGAAGATTAGTCTATTGTTAGAGTGTATGGATTCATTCTTAATCCTTGTATAGGCTCTTTTAGTCCCTTTTGTGTATGCTCACCCTTTGGTGACCCCATCCTTTGTATAGTGATATATAGGGCATTTGCCCCATTGAGTAAAGTGAGCTTTTACTCCCAAATCTCAGTTTTCTATTTTCCTCTTTGGGTCTAACATGGTATCAGAGCTTTCATAGGCCTTTGGTAGAGATTTCTTCAATCCAGATCAATGCCTTCATCAAAGCTTCAATGAAGCTTCATCTGCATTGATAGCTTCATTTGATGCTTCATCTGCATCAATAGCTTCATCGATAGGTTCATCTGCATCAAGCTTTGAGATCGAAGTCTTATTCAAAAGCCTTCATTGGAGCTGATCATCGAAGTTTCTTCAGGACCTCAAGGTTCGTGGTATTAGATCTTCAAGATCAAGATCTCTGGCCTTACTCTTGTTTGCTGCAGATTTCTCGACGGAGAGGGAGCAGGAGAAGACCTCGCGGGCTTTGCAGACTTCAGATCTTTGGCTCTGTGGACTTCGATTGCTGCGGGGCTCAATCCGCAGGTTTCTATCGCTACGGGCTCACAGATGCTTTAGATGCTTAGATGAGGCCGACGGCTTAGAGAAGAAGAAGGAAACCCTAAGTATAAGTTGATCTCAGCTCTCATCTCAGCCGTCCATCAAACCTGCGGTCAAATCCACTTCACTTAAGTTTATTTGCCACATCATCGGTCCGGTTCAGGCTCTCTTTGGTTCAGTTTGGTCTATTCTTCTCATTGGTTCAGTGCAGAAATTGATTCAGTTTAGTTTATTTTTCTCACTGGTTCAATTCAGAGAATGGTTCAATTTGGTTTATTCTGCTCACTAGTTCAGATCAAAGATTGGTTCGGTTCAGTTCCGTTCAGTTCATGGGTTTATTCTCATCACTAGTTTACTCCTTTTGTATGTTACTCACTAGTTTATCCTCCACTTGACTTCTTTTGTGATGTGAAGTAAACTAGTGAAGTAAAGTGAAGTGCATTGATGTGCTATGAGGTGCAGTGAAGTAAAGTGCAGTGCATTGATGTGCTATGAGATGCAGTGAAGTAAAGTGCAGTATTGTGAGGTGCAGTTAAGTAAAGTGCTGTGTTGTGAGGTAAAGTGCAGTGCATTGAGGTGATGTGAGATGCAGTGAAGTGCAGTGCAGTATTGTGAGGTGCATTGAAGTAAAGTGCTGTGTTGTGAGGTAAAGTGCAGTGCATTGAGGTGATGTGAGATGCCATGAAGTAAAGTGCAGTATTGTGAGGTGCATCGAAGTAAAGTGCAGTGCGATGGCGATCAAAGCGACTTTTGATGGTTCTTGTGCCAATTTGTCTTCTCATGGTCGATGTCATCTAAGTCTCTCTAGCGGTTCTTGGATCTTTGGCTCAGGAGCTACTCATCACTTGACCTCCGATGCTATTGTTTTCATTGGATATACAGGTGTTGCTCATCAGCTGCAGCTTTACACTGCTGACGGGTCTCCTTTGAACATCACTTGCTATGGATCCATCTCCACATCTTCTGACCCCAGTGGTTGTCTCTCATTGCTCTCGAATGTGCTTAATGCACCTCGTGTATCGATCAATTTGAACTCGGTTAGTAGATTGGCTTATCTCGGTTTCACTGTTACTTTGTTAGCATCCTCTTGTGTGGTGGAAAACCCTCACACTAGTCGTCAGATTGGGACATGACGGAGACATGGTGGCTTATACAGTTTAAAGCAACTTCATGTTCCCTTGCCCTCCGCTGCTTCATGTGTTGTTGCTCTTTCCACTGACGACCTGTGGTATTGCCGCCTTGGCATCCCTCTGAGATGCGCCTTTGAAGCATGTTTCAGTCCGAACACTTGGGTAATATATCTTTCACTCCTCCATCACCCTGCACGAGTTGTCAACTTTCTAAGCACTCAGCTCTTCCTTTTTCCTCCAGTGAGTCTGTGTCTACTTCTCCTTTCGACCTTGTGCACTCTGACATTTAGGGATCATCACCTATTTCGTCCATGTTTGGTTTTCACTATTACGTCAATTTCATTGACGACTATTCTCGGTTCAACTGGGTGACCCTCATGCGTCATAGGTCCGATGTGTGTCAGGTCTATCGTGATTTCACTAGTACGGTTCATACTTAGTTTGAAAAATGAATTAAGGTTTTTCGCTTAGATGGCGCTCGAGAGTATCTTCTGAGTTTCGTGACTGTATGCGCAAAAAAGGTACGGGTCGGCTTTATTGCACAAAACGAGATTACAATTGTGGCCGGGACCCGGGTTGCTCGGGTGTAGCGAGTCCGGGTTGCGGCGAGTTTTGATCAGGGGATTGTGGGAAAGATCTTCTGGGGGATCCCTTTGATCCGCGTCTCCACGTGGTGTTCGTGCGAGAGCTCTGAAGGGGCTGCCCAGGACAGGGGTTTTACAGGGAGAGGGTTTTGGAGAGGCTAAGGAATGTCCACCGTTGCTTTGTCCCTTCCGTGCTTCGCGCTTTCTCGGCTAGGGGGTTTTCGGCTTCGTTCCTCGGTCTTCGCGTCTTCCTCGTTCCTTGCTTGACCTCGGTGTCCTTGATCGTCGGTTCGCGGCGTCGATCGAGCTTTTGGCGTTGGCTTTGGCTTTGGCTTTTTGGCTTTGGCTTGGCTCCGGCGTGGCTCTGGCTTTTGCTTTGCTTCGGCGCTTGCACTTGGACGTAGCTGGGAGAGACTTGCGATGCTTTCGTTCTTCCGGACTTCGCGTCGTATCGGCTAGAACGTGCGGTGCTTTTGCTCGTGGCCGGCGTAGTCGCTTGGCTTTGGCACTTGCTTTGCTTTGGCGCGGGCTTTACTGGGGCTTTGCTTTGGCTTCTTGCGTTGCTTTAGCTTTGGCGTTTACTCGATCTTCTTCTTCGAACGACGTGGGCTACTTCTCCGGTGCTTCGACGGTTTGCGTGTCAACGGGACTTCTCTTCTTCTCCGGGCTTCTTTGGCGTGATCGGGGTCGAAGAATGCTTTCGAAGATGGTGGGGGTAGCACCGATCTCCGTGCGACGGTTGTAGCGTCGGCTTTTGTTGATGAAGACGACGGGGTAGTGACGCTTCAGATGATCTGTTCCAGCCTTTCTTCTTCGTGGATGGTGCAGATGTTTGTCGAAGACGACGGGGTGATGACGCTTCGCTTCTCTCCTCCGGGCTTTGGGGCTTGATCGGGATCGAGGACTTGTGGGAGACGACGGGGTAGTGCCGCTCCTCTTCTTCTCCGGGCTTTTGGGCTTGATCGGAGTCGAAGCTTGTTGGAGACGACGGGGTAGTGCCGCTCCTCTTCTTCTCCGGGCTTTTGGGCTTGATCGGAGTCGAAGCTTGTTGGAGACGACGGGGTAGTGCCGCTCCTCTTCTTCTCCGGCCTTTGCTTCTGGCGTCTTCGGAGTCGAAGGGTTCTTCTTCTCCGAGCTTTCTTCTTCGTGAACGGAGTCGAAGGGGCGATCGTCGTGCGCAAGGGCCTTCACGTTGATGAGGACTTTCAGTAAGCCGATCCCTCGGGACAGGCTTGACTGTGCCTCGTGAAGCCTTGGGTCGATGAAGAAGCGTGCTCTCTTCTGCAGAGCTCTGGCGCTTCGTCTTCAATTTCTCGACCATTTTTTCATTCCCCCACCCCCTCTATTTATAGGCAAAGAGGTGGGGAGAGAGATATGGGAACATTTAATTTTAAATCCCTTTTGTATCTCTCTCATAATTACCCGGATTTTATTCATCCATTGATGAAGGGAATAACATTTAGTTGTTTTCCTTTTCTGGCGGGTGCAATTATGGCTGGATTTTGCGCACGAAATCGATGGCGATCGGGCGCTTCGTCTTGTGCGTCGGATCGAGGGATCGGCGCAGATCCGCGTGTGTGCAGACGTCATACGCTACCTCCCCCCGCGCATGGCGGTATTTTTTCCTTTTCTTCCTTTTCTTTCCTTTTCTTTTCTTTCCTTTTTCTTTTCTTTCCTTTCTTTTCTTTCCTTTTTCTTTTCTTTCTTTTCTTTTCTTTCCTTTCTTTTCTTTCCTTTTTCTTTTCTTTCTTTTCTTTTCTTTCCTTGCAAGGCCGGCCGGCCCCATGAGGTTCGGGTCCCAATAGGGCCGGCCCCCATGGGGTTCGGGTCCTAGTAGGGGCCGGCCCCATGGGGTTCGGACCCTAGTAGGGGCCGGCCCCTCTTGAACTGGGGTCCGCTCCTCTTTTGCTAGGTGCGAGTCGGGTCCGAGTCGTCGGGTTTGCATCCACGTAGGGGCCTTCGAGTCGGGTCCGGGTCCGAGCGCGTCGGGTTTGCATCCACGTAGGGGCCTTCGAGTCGGGTCCGGGTCCGAGCGCGTCGGGTTTGCATCCATGTTGGCACACGTAAGTCGGGTCCGGGTCCGACGAAATTCGTGTGTCTACAAATGCCCCCTCAAGGACGAGTGCGTCGGTGAGAGCGTGTCGGGTTTGGACACGTAGGATTCGTAGAGCGCTTGTCCTTGATTCCTTTTGTGGGCGGGGTTGGAGGTCTATTTAAGGACCCCTACCCCCTTCATCCGTCATTGTGTTTCTTTGCGAAGGTTCTGCCGGCTTCTGGAGACCGCTGTCGGAAGAGAGCTGCCCGGGGCTGCACGCAACTTGCTCCGTCTTCCCGGTGTTGCCTCTTTCGTCTCTTTTTTTTTTTTTTTTTTTTTTTTTTTTTTTTTTTTTGAACCACGGGAGCTGCAGCGGCAGTGGCAGGGTCGGCTAGGGCATGAGGCCAGCGGCGTGCGGCGCGCCGAGCTGGGTGCCGGTGCGAGCAGTTGGCTGTGGCTCTTGCTTGTAGAGAAGACCTTCGCTGTGGTTTCGATCATCTTCTTCGTTGTGGACCTCTTTTGCTCCAAAGATTGCACGGACGTCGAAGGTGGCCGTTGCACGGAGTTCGAGACTGGTGCGAGGGCGACTGGAGTGCGATGACGGCGACGGTGCATCTCGGCGGAGGACTGTCGCCCCTCCCTCGGTGTGGGAGCGCAATGACGAGGCCGATTGTCGACGGCGACCGTTGCACGATGTCCGAAGGCGACTTAGGAGAGACGGGAGCGTGAAGACGAAAGCAACATGTCTCAACGTAGTCCCATGGCGGCGCGCGGGTGACGAAGGCGCGAAGATGAAGGTGATGCACCCGGGCGGAGTGTTGGCGATAGTGACGCACCTCGGCGCGATGAGGAGGAGGTGGAGCCATTGCAAGCGAGGCGAAGCTCCCCTTTCCTTTCTCTTTTCTTTTTTTTTTTTTTTTTTTTCTTTTTTTTTCTTTTTTTGTGCGCGGAGTACAGCAGTAGCGACGGTGGCTGGCTACGGCGCGCGCGAAGGCCGGGGTGCCGCGGAGGCGGTGGCTCGCGGAGGCAGCAGCAGCAGCAGCGGTGGCCGAGCGACGCGCGGGCTGCGGTGCGGGTGCCAGTGGCTCGCGGAGCCTTCTTTTTCTTTCCTACCTTTTCCTTCTTTTTCTTTCTTTTTTTCTTTCCTTTTCTTTTCTTTTCTTTTCTTTTCTTTTTTTTTTTTTTTTTTTTTTTTTTTCTTTCCTTTTCTTTTTCTTTCTTTCCTTTTCTTTTCTTTCTTTTCTTTTCTTTTCCTTCTTTCCTTTTTCTCTTCCTTCCTTTTCTTTTCTTTCTTTTCTCTTCCTCTTCTCTGGTTCTTCTGGTTCTGGTACGCGGGGGCAGCTGCAGCGGCGGCCGGCTATGGTGCGCGCGGAGGCCGGGGTGCAGGTGGCGGGTTCGACGGCCAGGTGCGGGCTGTGACGGCGGCGCGCGGGGGCGCGGGCGGCAGCGGAGGCCGGGCGGCGGGCGCGAGTCGGGCTCGGGGCCGGCGCAGGTGGCAGCGGAGGCCGGGCTGCGACGGCCCGGCGGAGGCCGGGCGCGGGGCCTGCGGTGAGCGGCCCGCGGGCGCGCGGCGTGCGGGCGAGCGGCGTGCAGGAGGCCCGGGCACAGCGGCGGCGCGCGCACAGGCGGCGTGCGGTGCCGGGGGCTGCGGACGTAGCAGCGGCAGCGCACAGCGTGCAGGGCGGCGCCGGCGGGTGACTGCGCGGGCGGAGGCGGCGCACGGGTGCGCGTTGGAGGCGGCGCGCGGGGTCCGAGACGCTCCCCCCCCTTCCCGGTTACGTCGGAGAAGAAGGAGGGGGGGCTGCGGGTCCCCCCTCCCTTTTCTTTGCTGTCGATCATTGATTGGGGGGAGGGGGCTGCGGGCCCCCCTTCTTTGTGCGGCCTCAGATGGGAAGAGGGCTGCGGGCCCCCTTTTTTTTTTTTTTTTTTTTTTTTTTTTTTGCTCTGGTTCTTCTCCTTCCTCTGGTTCGCGGAGGCAGCGGCAGCGGCGCGCAGGAGGGGTCTGGCTGGGCTGGAGGTCGCGCGGGCGCTGCGGCGCGGGGGCCAGCGCAGCCGGGCGCGGCGATGCGGCGTCCCGGACTCGGGCGCCCCCCCCCCCTCCGGACGTGTAGGCGAGGAAGGAGGGGGCTGCGGGGCCCCCCCTTTCCTTTGGTGTCGGGCTCGGATTGGGGAGAGGGGGCTGCTGCTGTCCCTCTTTTTTTTTTTTTTTTTTTTTTTTTTTTTTTTTTTTTTTTGACGTGAAGGGGTTTTGCGGGCTGTTGTGTGCGATGGAGCCGCGAGGTCCTGTTGCATACGGTGGTGCTGCGGAGCTCCTTCCCCTTTCTTTCTTTCTTGTCGGTCGAGTGCGAAGAACGATAGCAGCGAGCGTGCATGGCGTGCAGGCTGCGGCGCAGCGCGGCGGTGTCTGGCATGGGCGCAGGGCGCGGTGAAGGCGCGGGCCATGGCCGGAGTGCAGTAGCGGCGTACGACGCGGGCGCGGGGCGCAGGCGGCCTGTGGTGCGGACGCGTGGACTTGCGCTAGTCGGCGAAGGACGTGGGGCGCGGTGCAAGCGGCCAGGCGGTGTTAGGCTTGGAGACGAAGGCTTCTTCGATGCTTGGAGACCGTCGGCGGAAGAGTGCTGCCTGGGGTTGCACGCGACTTGCTCCGTCTTCCCGGTGTCGCCTCTTTCGTCGGCGGCGGTGGCGATGGTGCGCGGTGCTTGAAGACGAAGGCTTCCGTCGGCTTGGAGACGAAGGCTTCTTCGATGCTTGGAGACCGTCGACGGGAGAGTGCTGCCTGGGGTTGCACGAGACTTGCTCCGTCTTCCCGGTGTCGCCTCTTTCGTCGTCGGCGGCGGCGATGGTGCGCGGAGCTTGAAGACGAAGGCTTCTTCGATGCTTGGAGACCGTCGGCGGAAGAGTGCTGCCTGGGGTTGCACGAGACTTGCTCCGTCTTCCCGGTGTCGCCTCTTTCGTCGTCGGCGGCGGCGATGGTGCGCGAAGCTTGAAGACGAAGGCTTCTTCGATGTTTGGAGACGAAGGCTTCTTCGATGCTTGGAGACCGTCGGCGGAAGAGTGCTGCCTGGGGTTGCACGAGACTTGCTCCGTCTTCCCGGTGTCGCCTCTTTCGTCGTCGGCGGCGGCGATGGTGCGCGGAGCTTGAAGACGAAGGCTTCTTCGATGCTTGGAGACGAAGGCTTCTTCAATGCTTGGAGACCGTCGGCGGAAGAGTGCTGCCTGGGGTTGCACGAGACTTGCTCCGTCTTCCCGGTGTCGCCTCTTTCGTCGACGGCGGCGGCGATGGTGCGCGTCGCTTGAAGACGAAGGCTTCCGTCGGCTTGGAGACGAAGGCTTCTTCGATGCTCGGAGACCGTCGGCGGAAGAGTGCTGCCTGGGGTTGCACGAGACTTGCTCCGTCTTCCCGGTGTCGCCTCTTTCGTCGACGGCGGCGGCGATGGTGCGCGGCGCTTGATGACGAAGACTTCAGTCTTGGCGGCGAAGCATTCTTCGGCGGCTTGGAGCCGAAAGATTCTTCAGCGGAGTGTTATCGTCTTCTTGGTGCGGGAGCATAATGACAACGGCACGGCGAAAAGACGAAGCCGAGTGTGGTGGCGATCGCCTGGTGCGAGGATGAGTCGGAGGCGTTGAAGGCCAGGAAGGTGGCTCCCTTTTTTTTTTTTTTTTTTTTTCGGAATTGACTTTACCTTTCGATCGGTCTTGCACTTTTCATATCCTTGCAAGATTCGTCCCCCTGAGTACCTTCCGAAGGTTGGCTAGATTATTGATGAGGTCAACCGTGGGTTTAGAGTTACTAGCGAGGTTGCACCTTTCTGGTAGCAATGTCAGCTTGAAGGACACCGAGATGGGCGTTCTGAAGAGGATGACAAGGCCACGAGCATCAACAAGGAGTAGACTGCTTTGGTTGTCTTTTGCTTGTCGATCTTGACCTTGATGACAGCTCTAGTGGTTCTTTTGGCTTCGTGGAGGTCACGAAGGCTGCGGTTGTTGTTTATGCGTCCGCCATTCTTCGGGTTGTTGTTTTTTGACTTCAGTGGCAGTTCCCATCATTCAGGTGGGCCTGAGCTTTTGCATGAGCCCGGTGGATTTCAAGGCAACGACTCTTTTTCTGCGGAGCAGATGCGCACCTTCTTTGGAGGGTGGCGAGCGTCATTGCTTACGATGGTCTTCGTTGGAGGACGCTTCCTTGGGCTTAGCTGCGACTGAGGGGGAGAGACGTCAAGCATCGCTTCAGAAGCTGGAGAACACCCGAGCGACCGAGAAGACTTCTGGAGCAGAGTTTGTGAAGCAGCGGAAAGCTGGCGACGCGTCGAGAGTTGACTGCTTCCCTACCCCTGGAATTGCAGCGCGTGTAAGCTGTTGGGAGCGAGCCACTTTGGCGCCTTAGGGACTTCGACTTGCCACACTCGTGCGTCGCTTTAGAAGTTGGAGTTTTATTTGGGGAAAGCTCGAGCGACCGAGAAGATGTCTGGAGCAGAGCTTGCGAAGCAGTGAAGAGCTGACGAAGTGTCGGGAGCTGGTGCATTGATCGAGAAGGTTTCCGGAGCGACCCTTGTGACGCAGCGCATAGCTGGCGACGCGTCGGAAGTTAACGGCTTCTCTACCCCGGGAGTTGCAGCGCGTGTAGGCCGCAGGGGGCGAGCTGCTCCAGCGCCTCAAGGACTGACTTTCTTGTCATCTTTCGGTTTGCTAACTGGACTTGTGGATCTGCACTCATTCTCTTCTGGACTGGCCTTCTTGGACGACGTTGGGATGTTTCTTTTTTTGTCTGGACTGAACCTTTGTAGGTTGCCTACGTACCCTACTGAGAGGGATCAAGTCGCACGTAGTTCGTTTTTTTTTTTTTTTTTTTTTTTTTTCACTTTTTTTTTTTTTTTTTTTTTTTTTTTTGGGCAAGGGGGGTAACCTTGCGTTAGGCAAAGTACCTTTTGAGGGACTTGCCACTGGTAGGCAGAGTCGCCACTGGTTCGCAGCTGTCGCCCACCTTCTTCGCTTCAATATAGTTGGAAGTGAAGATCTTCTTGACTGGAGTTTTGATGATTGCTGGAGTTTGACTGGAGTCGATGCCTCGGCGATTTGGAAGGATTCGTTCGCCGCTTTTGAAGAGGCAAGCTTGAGTCTTTGTCAGGCGATATGGTATTGCAGCTGAGGGTAGTGAACCCATGTGCGCCATGCTTTCTTTGCTGAGGCTGGATTTGAACATTGACTCGGTGGAGTTTTGCCCCCGAGTGTTTTCTGACTTGATTGCAAGTTGCTCAGAGCTGGTGCGCTCAGAAGACTCGGTTGAGCTCGAGATGTGCAACAGACCACGTAACGGTAGTGTCATCTCTTGCAACGTGCTGAAGTTGGCCCCGAAGAATGATAACGCTGGTTCCTTTGCTGGAGGGGAAGGCGATCGTCCTGGTTTGCGAAGCCATTGAGGTACGAGCCGCAGGACTGAAGCAACTTGAGCAGGCAACGGAATGCATCGCATCGAGCTTGATTTGAAGTTGATGTGAATTTTCCGTCTTGGTGCTGGCGCTTCTTTGTCTTTGTGCGCTGTCTGGATGGAGGATGTCACTAGTTTTGCAAGTGGAGAGCTTTTGTCCATCGCAGCTGTTTTGACTTCCTGGACTTGTGGAGCTTTTGCTGGAGGAGCTTCTGCAACGAAGTCTTTGGCCTCGTAAAACTTGGCATCAGCAAGGTGTGCTTTAGCCTTGTTGAACAGCTTGCCGTTGGCGGCGATGCTTCTCCCCATGCTTTCGATGTTAATGCTGCTTTCTTCATCGTCTTTCCGGAGCACTTGGTGAACTTCCATTATGCAGCAGGAGATCTTGAAGTTTTGACCAGCTTCAAGGAAGCCAATAGGAAAGAACTTCTGGAGTGTCACTGGCTCTAGAAAGCTTTGCTGGAGGAGATTTTTCAGATTTGCTGGTGGTACTTTGGACGTCTTTCTTCCTGGAGCTTCATTCTTTTCCTTGAAGGACTTTCTTCTGAGGAGTTTTCTTGTCGCCCGATCTTTCTCATGGTTAGCTAGGCGTGCTATCCTGTAGCTTGATCGTCGTGGCCTTCTCCTTCGAGGCGCCATAGCCCGTGTGTTTTCTTCAGTAAGATCTTCTTTGCCAAGATGAAGAACTGGTGCTGCGACTGAAGGCTCTTCTTTGATCGAAAGGACTTGCTCTTCTAGAGACTGTACCGATTCATCTTTGTTTGGAATCGAAGGAGGCATGGAGTAGAGGACATAGAAGTCGAGCTTACCTGATGGTTGGCCTAGCAGGTTGACTTCGGGGCTTCTTTGTTCGTCTCTCGCTTTGAGCATGTGCCAGGACGTAGCTTCGTTTGGAAGATGGAGTGCTTGCATGAGAGACGGTTGCCCCCAAGACAGTAAGGATTTGGCCCTAGGCACTGAAGAAGTATGTCGTCGTCGTCTTCTTGGACTGCCCCCTTTCTTTGAGTCATCAACGGTGGACTGCCCCCCTTCTGCGAGGACCGACGGGGCATCTTGCAATTCGTCGTCCGAAGTAGAAGTGTCACCGTTGTCGGGATCCGTAATGGAGATATGATTGACGGCCTCCATGGGTGGGTGGGTGGGTGTCGAAACGAAGTTCTCGACTGGCATCCCCAAACGATCGAATGCCAACTTCTTCTTTGATTGTTTGACTGGCCCGAGCCTCTCGAAGACGGATGTGCGTTTTCGATTCGACCAGTCTTTACCACCTCTGGTTTGCTTCTGGAACAAGGTTTGGCCTCGAACCCGTCGTCGTCTTCTCTTGCTGTCCGGATGGCTGAGGTAGGTAGAGAGTGCATCGGAGATTGTCGATCCTTCAGCTGCTTCATCTACCATCCTTACCTCGATGTAGTTCGAGGTGAAGGTCTTCTTTGTTGTGGTTCTGATGACCAACGGAGCTTGACTGGAGCCGATGCCTCGGCGGTTCGGGGGAATTTGCTCGCCGTTTTGAAACAGCCGAGCTTGAGTTCCCGTCATCCCATGTGGAGTTGCTGCTGATGGGAGTGTGCCCATGGCGCTTTCTTCGTTGTAGCCAGCTCTGAACAGCAACTGGGCAGCATTTTGCCCCCAACTCCCTTCTGGCTTGAATCCGAGTTGCTCGAGGTCTGCTGATTCGACAGGTCTGCTTGGGTTCGGAGCTTGCGTTAGACTAAGTAGTGGCACCGTCATTTCTTGCAGAGTGATGACATTGGCCTGAGATAACGACGGGGCCAGCTTCCTTGTCGGAGTAGAAGGCGATCGCTCGGATTTTCGGAGCCACTGAGGCGCGAGACGCAGGACAGGCGCCGTTTGGATTGGCAACGGGGTATGTTGCATTGCTCTTGACTCGAAGCTGATGCGCATCCTTTGCCCAGGTTTCGGCGTTCCTTGGACCTTGAGTCTTGCCTCGTCAGAGGGTGGCACCGGATTCTTGGGAAGAGGAGTCTTGTCCTTCTTTACTTCTTCAATCTTTTGAGCTCGAAGAGCTTTAGCTGGAAGAACTTCCGCGACCAGGCCCTTTGCTTGGTAGAATTTAGCGTCGGCCAGGTGTGCCTCGGCCTCGTTGAATGGCTTGTCGTCCGCAACTATGCACCTCTCCACGCCTTCTTCGTAGTATTTGAGGCACTGGTGCCAGGTGGAGACCACGATGCCGTTCTCGTGCAGCCATGGTCTTCCCAACAGGAGGCGATATGACGTCTGGCAATCGATGATGTGGAAGAGGACCGTTGTATCCAGCGGGCCGATGGAAAGCTTCGAACGAATGATTCCGACGGTGGACTGTCCGCCCTGGTTGAAGCCTTGAATGACCAATTGACTTGGTGAGAGCTGGTCGTCGGTGATGCCGAGTTGCCGCATCGTCTGGATAGGCATGATGTTGACGGCGGAGCCACAGTCCAACAAGATTCGGTTCACTGGCTTCTCCTTGATGTATCCCGAGACGTAAAGAGGCCGGTTGTGCAATCGCGTCCCGAGTTGCAGGTCATCATCTGAAAAGGTTATCGTCGCATCACACGAGGCCACAGCTTTGCGCCTTTGATCGTCCTTCTTCTTCCTTTTGTAGCCATCTGGATCAGCCAAGGCCGCCGCCATTGCCAGGCGAGCCTTCTTCGGGAGATGCAAAGCCTCTACGAGAGGCATGTGCAAGATTGCTTCGTCGTGAGAGGCGGTGCCCCTTTTGTCGGAATCGCCTCCCTCGTCTGTGGAGTCGCCTTCTCCAGAAGTTTCGCTTCCGTTCCTTCCTTCCGACGCCTCATGGACTTCGACCATGCAACAAGACACTTTGATGTGTTGGTCCGCTGGGAGGAAGTAATCTGGGAAGAACTCTTGCAAAGTTGTCGGCTCTGGAAGACTCTGCTGAAGGATATCGTCTCGGCTCGCTGGCGGTACTTTGAACGCCTTCCTTCCTGGAGTCTTGCTTTTCTTCTTGTAGGTCTTCCGCTTGGTGAATCCCCTCATCACACGGTCTTGCTTGAGCTTCTTTTCTTGCCAAGGCTTTCGCCGCCGCGGTAGCATGACCCATGCTTCTTCGTCGGTGGATTCCCCTTCGCTAGGATGATGGTCGTCAGCAGCAACTGGCTTCTTTGATGACACTTGTTCTTCCGGAGGCTCTACTTGCTCATCTTCCGATCCCCAGCCGGTGGGCTTGATTTCTTCGATTGGAACGGGTGGAGGCCTTGAGTAGAGGACGTAATAGTCAAACTTCCCTGATGGCTGGCCCAGCAGACCGACTTCTGGGTCTCCCTGCTCGTATCTTTCTCTAAGAGCGCGTTGGGACATAGCTTGGCTGGAAGGGACTTGCTCTTCTCGAGGCTCTACTGGCGTGTCTTCCGATTCCCAGCCGGTGGGCTTGATTTCGTTGATCGAAACGGAAGGAGGCCTTGAGTAGAGGACGTAATAGTCGAACTTCCCCGAAGGCTGGCCCAGCAGACCGACTTCCGGATCTCCTTGCTCGTATCTCCTTTGGAGCGCTCGTTGGGATGTATCATTGCTTGGAAGAGGTGCTGGCGTGAGCGATGATTGCCCCCAGGGCAGCGGTGTTTCCTCCTCGGTGAGCGCAGGAGTACGTTGACGTCGCTTCGAGACTTTCGGCCGGGAAGTTGACTTAGCGATTGGAGCTTGCCGGTTGATGCGCAGTTTGGGCATGCTTCGTCGGGCAGCGACGAGTACTGGCGAGAAGGAGCCGAAGGTGATGGACGTCATGTTGGCCGTAGCAACCTCCCCGGAGTCGATCTCTATCTTCCCTTGCTCAGCGAGCGCCATGATTCTTTCCTTGAAGACGAAGCATCTTTCGATGGGATGACTCACCACCCGGTGGTATTTGCAGAAGAGAGGGTCGTCGACGCGATGCATCTGCTCGGGCCTCTTTGAAGGAGGAAGCTCTATCATCTTCTCTTGCAGCAGTTGGTCGAACATGGAGGAGACTTCCGAGTCTGGGAAGGGGTACTCCTTTGCTTCGAGCTCCTCGAGAGTCATCCTTTGTCTTGGCGGCGGAGGCGGTGGTATGGCGACTCCCTTCTTCTGATCCGGCTTGCCAACGATCTTGAGCGGTTTGGAGGTCGAAGCGACGTCGGCAACATTGACTTGTTTCGGTTTCGTTGCCGGTGGCTTGTCCTTCTTCTCTATCTTCAAGAAGTCCTTGTTCTTCGAGTCCCCGCGGTTTGCTAGGCTGAGTTCCATGTCATGAGCCCGAGTTGCGAGTTCTTCGAAAGACCGAGGCTTGATACCTTTGAGGATGTAGAGCAGACCCCAGTGCATGCCTTGGGTGCACATCTCGATGGCCGAGTCTTCAGACAAGCGGTCTCGTGAATTCAGCGCGAGGTTTCTCCACCTGTCGATGTAGTCGATCACTGGCTCGTCTTTCCTTTGCTTGACGGCGGTGAGCTCGATCATGCTGACGGTTCGTCTGGTGCTGTAGAAGCGATTGAGGAACTCCCTCTCCATCTGATCCCAGCTGTCAATGGTTCCTGCAGGAAGATCAACGTACCAGTCGAACGCGTTGCCTTTGAGGGTGCGGACGAATTGCTTCACCATCTCGTCGCCATATGTGCCGGCATTATTGCAGGTCTCGATGAAGTGGGCAACGTGCTGTCTCGGATTTCCCTTTCCGTCGAAGTGCTGAAACTTTGGCGGCTGGAATCCGACTGGGAAGCGTAGCTGCTGGATCCTCGTAGTGTAGGGCTTCGAGTATGCCGCCGTGATCGGAGGAAGGCCACTGCCGTGAGAACGCATCATGTCGGCTATCAACGCTTGGACTTGCTGAGCATTCATCGTTGCCGTTGCTGGAGGTTGAGTGGCCGCCGAGGCTGGCGCCGGGTAGACGACTTCTAATGGGACGGGAGCCGAGGAGAGCGCTGGAGTAACCGCTTGAATCGTCGGAGCGACTTCTGCAGGAGCGGGAGTTGAAGACGGAACTGGAACGGCTACCGGAGAAGCGACGGGTTGGCCGACTGCTGCAGCGTCCTTTGCGCTTAGCTTTTGGAGCAGAGTGTTGATGTGACGATCCTTCTCCTCCATTAGCCGAGTAATCTGTGCCATGTGCTCGTTCATCTGCATGACTTGGAGCTGAAGAGTAGACGGAGGGTGGTGACGGAGAACGTCTCGGTGTTGCATGTTCGCATCCTCGCCGTCATCGTCGGAGACGTAGTTACGTCGGCTTGCTTCTGGTTGATGATTGATGTTTGCCCCCTGCAGAGGAGGTGCAATGTCTGCTGGAGAACCCGAACGGGTTCGGGGTTGGGGCTGGTCCTCCCCAAACTTCTGGATATGGACTCCAGGATCGAGGCTCGTTTCTTCAAGCACCAGGGCCTCGTCGGCGCTTTGGCGAGCATCTTCGGTAGTAGCTTCTGGCACGAAGACGTCCGCAAGAGTCCGGGTACGCCGAGTGTAGACGCGCACCATTGGAGGAGCATCACCCTCCGGATTTACTGGATCACCGTGGCGGAGTAGAGGAGACTCGGCGATTGGTGAGAGGCTTGGAGCAAACGCATCGTTGTTTGTTCCGGCCATCGCGAACTTCAAGCAGCTTCTTCAACCGTACGGGTGAAAGGAGAAGAGGTCCCCCTGGGCGTGCCAGAAATCTGTATGCGCAAAAAAGGTACGGGTCGGCTTTATTGCACAAAACGAGATTACAATTGTGGCCGGGACCCGGGTTGCTCGGGTGTAGCGAGTCCGGGTTGCGGCGAGTTTTGATCAGGGGATTGTGGGAAAGATCTTCTGGGGGATCCCTTTGATCCGCGTCTCCACGTGGTGTTCGTGCGAGAGCTCTGAAGGGGCTGCCCAGGACAGGGGTTTTACAGGGAGAGGGTTTTGGAGAGGCTAAGGAATGTCCACCGTTGCTTTGTCCCTTCCGTGCTTCGCGCTTTCTCGGCTAGGGGGTTTTCGGCTTCGTTCCTCGGTCTTCGCGTCTTCCTCGTTCCTTGCTTGACCTCGGTGTCCTTGATCGTCGGTTCGCGGCGTCGATCGAGCTTTTGGCGTTGGCTTTGGCTTTGGCTTTTTGGCTTTGGCTTGGCTCCGGCGTGGCTCTGGCTTTTGCTTTGCTTCGGCGCTTGCACTTGGACGTAGCTGGGAGAGACTTGCGATGCTTTCGTTCTTCCGGACTTCGCGTCGTATCGGCTAGAACGTGCGGTGCTTTTGCTCGTGGCCGGCGTAGTCGCTTGGCTTTGGCACTTGCTTTGCTTTGGCGCGGGCTTTACTGGGGCTTTGCTTTGGCTTCTTGCGTTGCTTTAGCTTTGGCGTTTACTCGATCTTCTTCTTCGAACGACGTGGGCTACTTCTCCGGTGCTTCGACGGTTTGCGTGTCAACGGGACTTCTCTTCTTCTCCGGGCTTCTTTGGCGTGATCGGGGTCGAAGAATGCTTTCGAAGATGGTGGGGGTAGCACCGATCTCCGTGCGACGGTTGTAGCGTCGGCTTTTGTTGATGAAGACGACGGGGTAGTGACGCTTCAGATGATCTGTTCCAGCCTTTCTTCTTCGTGGATGGTGCAGATGTTTGTCGAAGACGACGGGGTGATGACGCTTCGCTTCTCTCCTCCGGGCTTTGGGGCTTGATCGGGATCGAGGACTTGTGGGAGACGACGGGGTAGTGCCGCTCCTCTTCTTCTCCGGGCTTTTGGGCTTGATCGGAGTCGAAGCTTGTTGGAGACGACGGGGTAGTGCCGCTCCTCTTCTTCTCCGGGCTTTTGGGCTTGATCGGAGTCGAAGCTTGTTGGAGACGACGGGGTAGTGCCGCTCCTCTTCTTCTCCGGCCTTTGCTTCTGGCGTCTTCGGAGTCGAAGGGTTCTTCTTCTCCGAGCTTTCTTCTTCGTGAACGGAGTCGAAGGGGCGATCGTCGTGCGCAAGGGCCTTCACGTTGATGAGGACTTTCAGTAAGCCGATCCCTCGGGACAGGCTTGACTGTGCCTCGTGAAGCCTTGGGTCGATGAAGAAGCGTGCTCTCTTCTGCAGAGCTCTGGCGCTTCGTCTTCAATTTCTCGACCATTTTTTCATTCCCCCACCCCCTCTATTTATAGGCAAAGAGGTGGGGAGAGAGATATGGGAACATTTAATTTTAAATCCCTTTTGTATCTCTCTCATAATTACCCGGATTTTATTCATCCATTGATGAAGGGAATAACATTTAGTTGTTTTCCTTTTCTGGCGGGTGCAATTATGGCTGGATTTTGCGCACGAAATCGATGGCGATCGGGCGCTTCGTCTTGTGCGTCGGATCGAGGGATCGGCGCAGATCCGCGTGTGTGCAGACGTCATACGCTACCTCCCCCCGCGCATGGCGGTATTTTTTCCTTTTCTTCCTTTTCTTTCCTTTTCTTTTCTTTCCTTTTTCTTTTCTTTCCTTTCTTTTCTTTCCTTTTTCTTTTCTTTCTTTTCTTTTCTTTCCTTTCTTTTCTTTCCTTTTTCTTTTCTTTCTTTTCTTTTCTTTCCTTGCAAGGCCGGCCGGCCCCATGAGGTTCGGGTCCCAATAGGGCCGGCCCCCATGGGGTTCGGGTCCTAGTAGGGGCCGGCCCCATGGGGTTCGGACCCTAGTAGGGGCCGGCCCCTCTTGAACTGGGGTCCGCTCCTCTTTTGCTAGGTGCGAGTCGGGTCCGAGTCGTCGGGTTTGCATCCACGTAGGGGCCTTCGAGTCGGGTCCGGGTCCGAGCGCGTCGGGTTTGCATCCACGTAGGGGCCTTCGAGTCGGGTCCGGGTCCGAGCGCGTCGGGTTTGCATCCATGTTGGCACACGTAAGTCGGGTCCGGGTCCGACGAAATTCGTGTGTCTACAGTGACATTCTCTTCTTTCACGGTACTCTACCCCAGCAGTCGTGTCCTTACACACCTGCCAAGAATGGGGTTGCTGAGAGGAAGCATCGTCACATTCTTGAGACTGCTCGGTCTCTTTTGTTCTCTGCCTCAGTTCCTCGCCATTTCTGGGCTGAAGTTGTTCTTACCTCTGTTCATCTGATTAACCGGATACCTTCCCCCCTTCTTTCTGGTCAGTCCCCATTTCAGTGGCTCTATTCAACTGTTCCGAATTATAGAGTTCTATGGACTTTCGGTTGTACCAGCTTTGTTTTGCTTCCACCTGGGGAGCGTACAAAGCTTTCTCCTCAGTCGGCCAAGTGTGTCTTCTTAGGATACAGTTCTGAGCACAAGGGATGGTGTTGCTATGACTCATCTGTTCGTCGTATCCGCATTTCTCGACACTTGACCTTCTCTGAGGACACACCTTTCTTCTCAGGATCCTCCTCCTCTTCGGACTTGTCCTTCCTTCAGAATCCTAGTTCCTCTTTCGGTCTCCTCCCTACCCCAGTAACTCCAGACGCTCCTACTGTCCTTGTTACGGTGCCTGAGCCTATTCGTCTGCCTGTCATTTATACATATGCTTGTCGCCAGCTAGAGCCCGCTCCACCTGTACTGCCAGCTTCACCAGTTCTGCCTGCTTCGCCTGCTACCACTTCTGCCGCAGACACTTCAGGTTTATCACCTTCGCTGCCACTCTCAAGTGCTGGTGACGTTGGGTCTTCTACTCCCTCTACGCGCTATCTTGAGCATGAAAGGCATCCATCTGATCGTTATGACTTTTCTCAGATTGCTTCTTACTCACCCTACTTTCAGTCCTTCCTTGCGACTATTCATTCTCTTTAGGAGCCACAAACTTACCATAAGGCAATTTAGATTCCGCACTGGCAACAGACTATGGCCGAGGAGTTGCAGGCCTTCAGCAGCTGGTACTTGGGAGCTTGCTCCTCTTCCTCCAGGGAAGGATCCAGTCAGCTGTCGCTGGGTTTATAGGATCATGACTCGCTCCGATGGATCGATTGAGAGATACAAGGCCCGTCTAGTTGCTTATGGTTTCACTCAGGAGCATGGCATTGACTACGAGGAGACCTTCGCCCCTGTTGCGAAGATGACTTCTGTCCGGACTCTGTTAGCAGTTGCTTCTGCTCATCGCTGGCCACTCTTCCAGATGGATGTGAAGAACACATTTCTTCATGGAGATCTCTCTGAAGAGGTCTATATGAGTCCTCCTCCTGTCTTGTGACTCCTCCCCAGCATTTTTGCCATCTTCGTCGGGCCATTTATGGCCTTAAGCAAGCTCCTCGGGCTTGGTTTGAGTACTTCAAGTCCTCAGTACTTGCAGCCGACTTTATAGAGAGTATGAATGACTATGCTATGTTCACTCACACCTCTACTCATGGTCATGCGATATTGCTTTTATATGTTGATGACATGATCATTACCAGTGACGATACTGCTACTATCAATTCTCTGAAGAGGCACCTCCAGCAGTAGTTCGAGATAAAAGACCTTGGCCCGCTTCGCTACTTTCTCGGCCTTGAGGTTGCTTATCTCCCTGGGGATACTTAGTCTCTCAGTAGAAATTTACTTTTGATATACTGAGTCGTGCTGTGATTCTTGATTCACGGACCGTGGATACACCGATGGAGCTTAACGTGAAGCTCCATCCCACTGATGACGAGCCGCTTTCTGATCCCACTATCGCCAGCTTGTTGGTGCTCTTGTCTATCTGACTATCACTCGTCCGGACATTGCACATACCATTCGAGTTCTTAGTCAGTTTGTTAGCGCTCCTCGCTCCGCTCACTATACCGCACTACTGAGGATTCTTCGCTTTCTTTGAGGCACGGTAACTTGCTCCTTGCTGTTTTCGTCATCTTCTTCATTGGAGCTTCGTGCATTTTCCGATGCAGATTGGGTTGGCGATCCCACTGATCGACAATCCACCACTGACTTCTGTATTTTTCTAGGTGATTCGCTCATCTCCTGGAAAAGTAAGAAGCAGGAGATTATTTCGCTATCTAGTACCGAGGCCGAGTATCATACTATGGCACACACTTCGTGTGAGGTCGTTTGGCTGCGTCGCCTACTCGAAGATATGGGTGTTCATCTGACCTCATCGACTCCCCTCCACTGTGACAAGCGGAGTGATATTCAAATAGCTAGCAATCCGGTATTTCACGAGCGCACAAAGCACATTGAGCTGGATTGTCATTATGTTCGACATCACTATAAGGATGGCACGATCTCACTTCCACATGTGTCTTCTACAGAGCGGCTTGTAGACTTCTTTACGAAGACACACACTATTCAGCGTTTTTGTTATCTCCTTGGCAAACTCTTGGTGTATGATCCACCTTGAGTTTGAGAGGGGGGTGTTAGAATGTATAGATTCATTCTTAATCCTTGTATAGGCTCTTTTAGTTTCTTTTGATATGCTCACCCTTTGGTGACCCCATCCTTTGTATAGTAATATATAGGCCATTTGCCCCATTGAGTAGAGTGAGCTTTTACTCCCAAATCTCAGTTTTCTATTTTCCTCTTTGGGTCTAACATCTATGATATCGTTTTGAATGCCAATTCATATTATTTTGTATCACACAATGGAGTTGATTGCCAAAATGTATCGTTAATGATGTGCACTACATTTTTTGTCCCTCATTTGTTACATTAAAGTGTAAAAGAATAGTGGTGATCCTCATTCGTTACATAATGAGAGAGAGAGAGAGAGAGAGAGAGAGAGAGAGAGAGAGAGAGAGAGAGAGAGAGAGAGAGAGAGAGAGAGAGAGAGAGAGAGAGAGAGAGAGAGAGAGAGAGAGAGAGAGAGAGAGAGAGAGAGAGAGAGAGAGAGAGCCTAAATGGACGTACGGCTACTCCCCAATGGATCATTATGCCTCTATTTTTTTTTTCGGTCCTTACATTATTGGGTAAATTATACTTTGCCCCCTGAAGTTTAGCTCAAAAACACTTCAAAAGTTTAAAATTACAATCCCCCCCCCCCCCTTCAATTCAGTTTTGATCATATAAAAATTACAACATGGGAAAATTAAGTAGTTGACAAAAGAGGGTTGTGTCATAGTGTGCTAACCTTTCAAAATTTAGGGAGCGATTTGTAACAAAATAAACTAGAAGGGGGCTTAAGTGTTTTTGAGCTAAACTTCTGGGGGCAAAGTATAATTTATCCTAAATTATCATTTTCTATGGTATTGAGTAGAGATGCAAAGTGTGATCTCACAATGATCTTCTGCCCAAAAGCGTGATCTCACAATGGTCTTCTACCCATGTCCCGTTTCTTCTCCTTCAAGTTTGCAAATCTATGAGTCAGATGCTTGGACGAGTCCGAACATCCCATATCTACCGCGAAGGCAATTACATCACAAATTAGTTCTTCGGTAGTGCTAGGATAACATACAGCTTTCCCGCAGCCACAATGCGTTGTGCTCAAATCGATTGTAGTCCTTATTATCATGCCAAAGTTAGGTGCTCAAACACTGATTTAACAGCTTTGGTTCATTAGTACAATCTGGTTTTAAAAAAAAAGGGGTTATTTGGACTTAGCCCCCCCGAATTTTGCCTTGAATTAGACTTTACCTCCCATACTTTTTATTAATTAGACTTTACCCCACAAGACTAACTGTTCCGTCAGCTCACCATCTAAGAGAAAGGGTGAGCTGACGGAAAAGAAATAAGGTTTTGGGGGGTAACCTGACGGAACAGTTAGTTTTGGGGGGTAAAGTCTTATTTATGAAAATATGGGGGTAAAGTCTAATTCAAGGCAAAATTTGGGGGGCAAAGTCAAAATAGCCCCAAAAAAGGGGTTATTTTGAGTTTGCCCCCTAAATTTTACCTTGAATAAGACTTTACCACCCACATTTTCATTAATTAGAGTTTACCCCCAAAACGAACTTTTCCGTCAGCCCACCATATACGAGAGAGGGTGAGCTGACTGAAAATAAGTAAAGTTTTGGGGGGTTAGCAGACAGAACAGTTAGTTTTCGGGGGAAAAGTCTAATTAATGAAATGATAGGGGGTAAAGTCTAATTCAATCAAAATTTTGGGGGTAAAGTCAAAATAACCCAAAAAATAAAAATAGAGATGCAAAGTAGAACCACAACCGAGCTAGCGAGACAACTCTGTGTCACGATGACTCATGACCGCAAACACAAAAGGGAAGAACACATAAAGACACACTAAACGACAAAGACAACAACGGGACAGACGACGCTCCTCATCGCTCGTGGGAATTGAAGCCCCGGCCGCTGAAGCGCTAGACCGCCGTCCCGTCGGCGTCCCCACCGTCCACCGTGGGGCGGGAGTCGCGGGACGGCGGCGGGAGGGCGGGGGGAGCGGCCTCGGCGTTGCAGAAGCCGTGGAGGATGTCGCCCTCCTGGGCGGTGAAGCCGACGACGGTGAGCATGGAGGACCAGCATTGACGGGTGATGACGCGGATTGCACGGCAGCAGCCGACGTCGAGGTAGGACTCCCCGTTGAGGAAGAAGAGCACGATCTCACCGCTGCAGGACCGAAGCTCCAGGAGGGCGTTCCAGCACTCCTCCAACCCGCCGCCGGCGAGGCCGGACGCGAGCCGCGCCTCGACGGAGTCGGGGTGTGGGAGGTCGCGAGAGCTGGCAGCGTGGCCCGCGAGGCAGGCGGCCGCGAGCACGACGGCGGCGAGCTTCAGGAGGCGCGACATGTTTTGTGAGGAGGGAAAGCGGCGGGGGTTGTGAGGAGGGAAGTGAGGTGACGGGAGGCCGATTTATAGACGGGGTTATTTTGACTTTGACCCCTAAATTTTGCATTGAGTTAGACTTTACCCCCCATCTTTTCATAAATTAGACTTTACCCCCCCAAACTAACTGTTCTGTCAGCTCACCATCTAAGAGAAAGGGTGAGCTGACGGAAAAGAAATAAAGTTTTGGGGGGTGTGCTGACGAAACAGTTAGTTTTGGGGGTAAAGTCTAATTAATGAAATGTGGGGGGTAAAGTCTAATTCAAGGTAAAATTTGGGGGGCAAAGTCAAAATAACCCTTTATAGACTGAATGGTAGTGTGTGAGGAGGTGAAGGGTTTGGAATCGGTTTCGTCCGTTTTGGAATCCAGGAAGCCCGACTTTCACTCGTAATGGACACAGCCGCCAAACTTCAGCGAGGCTGTCCACTTCCTCAACCGGTTCTGATCGGAATTGGTGCAACGGACGGTCGTGATCGGGCCACGTGAGTATGTAACGGAAAAGTCAGTGAAACAGTCTGGTTGAATAGTGTTTACGTAGCAATAACTTTCTAGTTGAATAGCCTTAAACAGGAAGGCAAAGGGACGCTGTGATTGATGCCAGGTCATTCTAGTTAAACATTGGGGTTAAAAGTTTAGGGTTGATATGGATCATTTAAGACCAAGGGGAATATTGATCCACCATGAGTAAAGCTCCGAAGTCGGACTGGGACTTCACGGGTCCCTCCATTCCCTCCAAATATGTATGTGTAACTTCGTTCCAAAAAGTTTCATAATCACACTGTAGACACACGAATTTCGTCGGACCCGAACCCGACTTATGTGGGCCGACGCGGATGCAAACCCGACATGCGGACCCGACTCGCACGCACCGGTGCGGACCCGGACCCGACTCGCACCTAGCAAAGAGGAGCGGACCCCACACTTCAAGGGGGGCCGGCCCCTACTAGGGTCCGAACCCCATGGGGCCGGCCCCTACTAGGACCCGAACCCCATGGGGGGCCGACCGGCCCTGCAAGGAAAGGAAAGAAAAGGAAAGAAAAGAAAAGAAAGAAAAGAAAAGAAAGAAAAGAAAGGAAAGAAAAGAAAAGGAAAGAAAAGAAAATGAAAGAAAAGGAAAGAAAAGGAAGTAAGTACCGCCATGCGCGGGGGGAGGTTGCGTATGACGTCTGCACACACGCGGATCTGCACCGATCCCTCGATCCGACGCACAAGACGAAGCGCCCGATCGCCATCGATTTCGTGTGCGAAATCCAGCCATAATTGCCTCGCCAGAAATGGAAAACAAATAAACATTATTCCCCTCATCAATGGATGAATAAATCCAGGGTAATTATGAGAGAGATACAAAAGGTATTTAAAATTAAAAAGTTCCCATATCTCTCTCCCCACCCCTTTGCCTATAAATAGAGGGGGTGGGGGAAGATTCAAGGGGTCGATGGTTGAAGACTGAAGACGAAGCGCGGGAGCTCTGCAGAAGAGGAGATGCTTCTTCATCGACCCAAGGCTTCACGAGGCACGGTCAAGCCTGTCCCTTCGGGATCGGCTTACCGAAAGCTCTCATCAACGTGAAGGCCCTTGCACACGGAGAAGAAGACCCTTCGACTCCGAAGACGCCAGAAGCAAAGGCCGGAGAAGAAGATCGGAGCGGCACCACCCCGTCGTCTCCAACACTCCTTCGACTCCGATCAAGCCCAAAAGCCCGGAGAAGAAGAACGAAGCGGCGCTACACCCGTCCTCTTCAACAAAGCCTTCGACTCCGATCAAGCTCAAAAGCCCGGAGAAGAAGGGAAGCGGCACTACACCCGTCATCATCAACAAGGCCTTCAACTCCGATCAAGCCCAAAAGCCCGGAGAAGAAGCCGACGCCATAACCGCCGCCGGTGTCGATGGTTGAAGACTGAAGACGAAGCGCGGGAGCTCTGCAGAAGAGGAGACGCTTCTTCATCGACCCAAGGCTTCACGAGGCACGGTCAAGCCTGCCTTGTCGGGATTGGCTTACCGAAAGCTCTCATCAACGTGAAGACCCTTGCACACGAAGATCAAGATTTCGACTCCGTGCACGAAGAAGAAAGCTCGGAGAAGAAGACCCTTCGACTCCGAAGACGCCAGAAGCAAAGGCCGGAGAAGAAGCTCGGAGCGGCACTACCCCGTCGGCTCCAACAAATCCTCGATCCCGATCAAGCTCCAAAGCCCGGAGGAGAGAAACGGAGCAGCACTACCCCGTCAGCTCCAACAAATCCTCGATCTCGATCAAGCTCCAAAGCCCGAAGGAGAGAAAAGAAGCGTCATCACCCCGTTGTCTTCGACAAACGCCTGCGCCATCCACGAAGAAGAAAGCCTGGAGCAGGTCGTCTGAAGCGTCGCTACCCCGTCGTCTTCATCAACAAAAGCCGACGCTACAACCGTCGCACGGAGACCGTCGTCACCCCCGCTGTCTTCGACAATAAAAGCCGACGCTACAACCGTCGCACGGATACCGGTGCTACCCCCACCATCTTCGAAAGTATTCTTCGACTTCGATCACGCCAAAGAAGCCCGAAGAAGAAGAGAAGTCTAGTCGACACGCAAACCGTCGAAGCACCGGAGAAGTAGCCCACGTCGTTCGAAGAAGAAGATCGAGTTGACGCTAAAGCTAAAGCCTTCGCAAGAAGCCAAAGCAAAGTCCCAGTAAAGCCCGCGCCAAAGCAACGCAAGTGCCAAAGCCAAGCGACTACGCCGGCCACGAGCAAAAGCACAGCACGTTCTAACCGATACGACGCGAAGTCCGGAAGAACGAAAGCATCGCAAGTCTCTCCCGGTTACGTCCAAGTGCAAGCGCCGAAGCAAAGCAAAAGCCAGAGCCACGCCGGAGCCAAGCCAAAGCCAAAAAGCCGAAGCCAAAGCCAACGCCAAAAGCACGATCGACGCTGCGAACCGACGATCAAGGACGCTGAGGTCAAGCAAGGAGCGAGGAAGACACGAAGACCGAGGAACGAAGCCGAAAAACCCCTAGCCGAGAAAGCGCGAAGCACGGAAGGGACAAAGCAACGGTGGACATTCCTTAGCCTCTTCAAAAACCCTCACCTTGTAAAACCCCTGTCCTGGGCAACTCCTTCAGAGCTCTCGCACGAACACCACGTGGAGACGCGGATCAAAGGGATCCTCCAGAAGATCTTTCCCACAATCCCCTGATCAAAACTCGCCGCAACCCGGACTCGCTACACCCGAGCCACCCGGGTCCCGGCCACACTTGTAATCTGATTTTGCGCAATAAAGACGACCCGTGCTTTTTCCAGCGCCACACACACTTCAGAGTTGTTGGAAAAGTGTCAACAGCGCCACATCATGATAAACACTTAAGAGTTGTTGGGAAAGTATATCACTTCCTGTCGTTCCTGACAACCAAACAAAAAACTGGTGGAAGTGTAGGAAGTTGTAGTTATGAACCTGCCCACTTTCTAGTAACCAAACAACAAAACCATGATTTCCGTATGGAAGTCCCAATTCATATATGGAAGTGCTTATTCCAGTTGGTCTCCCACTTCCTCAACAGTTCGGGCAACCAAACACGCCCTAGGTGTGCCTGAAGTGATACGTGGGAGTGGCAAGGTATTTACAATGAGGCCCAATCTCCGTTTAGGATTCGTTTGGTTGGGGAAGTTTGAAATGCACTTGTAGTTGTGGTTATAGCTGTAAGTTGTTATGATTGCGCTACAATTTGAAATTTTAGTTGTCTGGTTTGCTTCAGTTTTAATTTTTGATGTTAAATACTCTCACATCCCAAAACCTGGGTCATGAGGAGAAGTCCACATCGAGTTTATTAATCGGCCAATGGGTGTCCTCCTTACCGATGTGGTATATTAGATAGTCCACCAGTTTAGTCCCACATCCGTAATGGGGGTACATTGGCCGCTTAATATACCCGATGTGGACCTCCCCTTACAACCTGACTTTTGGGCTATAAGGGTACCTAACATGGTATTAGATCAAGCTGGTCCGTCTTCTGCACTGGATGTGTCCTTACCGATTGTGCCTTTACATGTATACCCTTGCATGAGGAGGGTGTTGAGATAATCCACCGATTTACTATAAGAGTTATGACTATTGCCATTCATTCTCCAACCATTTTTTATGGAAGTTTGAAATACATTGGTTTGCCTAATATTCCAATTTGACTTACATATGTTGACTACAACTACATGAACCAACCTCTTACATGTAAGGTCAGAGGTTTTTTAGACTTCGTTCCTCCATCGTGATTCGCGATATAGTTTGAACTTCGGATTCCACTGAATAAACAAACCAAACCATATATATACTTGAACCCTTGATTCGAGTTGGTTCGGTTCGGTTTGGCTCGGATTCTATTTACCATATATAAGAATAACCAATCCAAACCGTTCGACTTGACTTAATTCGGTTCAGTTAATCGGTGTGGTCGGTTTTTTGCACACCCCTAATAAGAACTCCATCTGGGTCAGCTAAAGTCCTGCCACCTCCTGCCAATTCATAGTTTGAAAGGAAAGAGCATCACACCAAGCCTTAAAATACCTTGATTCCATATCATCTTTTTTTTTTTGGTATTAAGCAAGTTTTGTGAATTTTTTCTCTCGTAAACTTACAACCTATATTACCTTACACTCTTGAAAATGTACCTGCAAAAACATCAACAAAATCATTTGAAAAGTCTCTCCACCATTCACTCAATAATATAGACTTTCTTGCATGATTAGTAGTCAATCTGCAGCACCATTCCCTTCTTTGAATGTATGTGAGATCCTGACTTGAACACATTCAAAGATTATAGAAATACAATCTCCTAAAATAGAAGCAGACGAAACATTAAAGTCCAAGATATCAATTACATAAGCTGAATCCTTGATCTAGCTTTGGACTTCGTGGAGACGGAGGCATATCTGTAGTTCGTGGCAATGGAAATGAGACGTTGTTGCTTTAGTCGTTTGTTGGCACATCTAGTGGGAACGCAATTCGTGCGTTTTTCAAGAAAGTGTACGGTTGGTCAAGGACGTTGTGCATCTTTATCTGTCTCTCTATTTTAGAGCGGTGTCATGGACGTGTGAGCGCCATGGATACCTTTCTTTTTATCTTTCTAATAAACTGGTTGGGGTCTATACCTAACACCCCTCACCTCAAGGGTTCTCAAAATAAATATTACGGAAGCCGAATCATCTTCAATCAATATCTGAGTAGGAGATACTTGTGGAAATTTGGTGAAGGACATAAGAGCACTACTATATGAGCATTCAAGGGGACACACATGCTCATGTGTGTGTCATCGACCAACGCTCAATGCATCAGCCATCGCACCGATCGTTGGCCGATGCCCCCACGTCAGCATTATGTTAGCATTTATGTCCCGTTGATTTTCAAAAGCATTTTTCAGCACAAAATACTCGATGTTAAAGTAGCATACTCGATGTCGGAGTAGGCATTTTCCTTGTAAAAAATATCATTTTTTTGGAGTATATATACCGTATAATTAAAGTACTAGGCCTCAAACCGTTTTTCCTAAATATATGCCACATGGCCTATTTCGCATCTTTCCACATGTGTTAATATAATTCAATTTGAAAAAAATAGCAATAGTAGTTACAATACAACTATTGGATGTGAGATTTCCCCCCCTCTTTTTCGGGCACTTTTTTCACTATTTTCCGAGCAATGCCGGTGCTTAACACTCTAATTTGGAGTAGGAAAATTCTATTTATAGCCGATGAAGCAAATAGGACTACCCTAACTTAAATTGAAAAAAAAAAACCTAACATGTCCATGTTTCATTCATGCTTTTTTGCTGATGACAAACCACGCCTGTTGTCACTGTCATCGGCCATGCGTAGACTGTCGCCTACCTCCACCGCCGGCAACCCACCATGCCACCACTGCGTCCTCATCCTTCCTCCTCGTCCCCTTCTTCCTCCTCCTACCTCCTTTTTATCTTCCTCCATCCTCCTCGTTCTTCTCATTCTTCTTCTCCTTCTTCTTCCTCCTCTTTCCTCCTCCTCTTTTAGAAGTCACAAGAATGGACCATTCTATGCTAAATGCACATAAGGTGCACTCGATTTGTAATAGCCACTAGCACGATTATCAGGAAGAGCTGGAAGAAGAAGGGAGAAAGGTGGAGAAAAAGGAGGAAGGAGGCGATGACGATGGGTTGGATTTGTCTGATAGGTGATAGAGGCAGTAGCGGGTGGCGGCAGGTTGTGGTCTGCATGGGCATAACATAGGAGAAAAATTGGGGTGTTCTTTAGACAGTGGATTCCTATTGGAAAAAAGACGTGTTGCCTTTAGAATAAAACTGCCCAAGGTAAAAACTTCGGCTATATATAGATTCACCCTTTGGAGTAATGCATTGGATGTAAGCAAGCACCACGTGTCAAAGAGAGACGAAGTTCCGCCACATGGCTGGTATGAACAGGTCCCTGGCAGGAGATCGATTTGGTGAAAAGGAGAGACAACAAGATAGTTTTGCACTAGGCTCTCTAGAAATGATGTATTTACAACAAGTCCCTCCATTGAATTTTTCTCACCCTTTAAATGACAAAACTACCTCTAATACTTAAATCACAAATAATACACTTCACTGTAGCAAAGATTAACAACTTACAATCATTACACTTTAGCTACAATATTTTGTTGATTGTTACTCTTTGTTACATTGATTTCACTGTAGCATTTACAGTGACCGCTACAGTGATTTCATTACAGCAAAAAAGTAAATCCACAAAGCACTGTAGCAAGGAGTAACATTTCCAGATTGTCACTCTTTGCTAAAGTGAAATTACTGTAGCAGTCATTGTAGCAGCTACTAGAAATGTGATTTCAAAGAAATGTTACCCTATATTACCGAAATGCTATCCTTCATGTGATTTCCCTATATAACTAGCATGTAGAAATAAAAGGGACATTTTCCAAAGAGCAGACCTAACTCTAAGGCATGAGATCCTCTGAGATTATAACCTCAGGTTAACTGATAGGGGAAAGCCAAAACTGAATCACAGCTGTCTATTACACCTTGGGCTGCAAACGAACCAAGTTGTTTTTGAGCGGCTCGCAAACTTGCTCCATAAAAATCTCGTTCGAGTTCATTCGGTTACTAGTCAAGCCAAGCCCAAGCCTAGAGTTTAGGCTCGTTTAATAAATAAGCCAAACTCAAGCAGACCAATGCTTGGCTCGGTTGGGCTCACAAACATGCTTGTTTAGGGCTCGTGAGCAAAGCACATGAGTAGACTCGTCTCATAAATGGCTTGAATAGACCTAACATATAAAGTCCATGCTTTTGACTGTTGCCGGAGTTCGTGAACAAGCTCAATAAGGGACTGTTTGATCACTAATTGAGCAAAGCCTAGTCCAAAGTTTAGGCTCGTTGTAATAAACAATCCAAACTCAAGTAGACGGACTCATAGTGCCTTTCCTATTTCTAGGAGCTCCTTGCCGCCACATAGGCAAAGTAGGGAGTGGGGTTCGAGAGCATCTCCCGATGAACTCCTAGTGCCCTCCCTATTTCTAGGAGCTCTTAGTGGGCACATAGGAAAAGTAGGGGATAGGGTTTGAGACCATATCAAGACGGACTCCTAGTGCCTCCCTATTTCTAGGAGCTTCTAGCCACCACATAGAGGGTGCGGTTTCAGAGCATCTCCCAACCGGCTACTCGTTCTTTCCCTATTCTAGGAGCTCCTAGCCACTACGTAGTCAATCTAGGGAGTGGATTTGAGAGCATCTCTAGAGGGACTCCAAGTGCCTCCCTATTTCTAGGAGCTCCATGCCGCCACTTAGGAAGATTAGGGAGAGGCGTTTGAAAGAATCTTCTGACGGACTCCTATAGCGATGCTATTTCTAGGAGCTCCTAACCGCCATTTATGTAAAGTAGGGAGTAGGGTTTGAGAGCATCTCCCGATGGGCTCCTTGTGCCGTCTCTATTTCTAGGAGCTCCTAAATGTCACATAAGCAAAGTAGGGAGTGGGGTTTGAGAGTATCTCCTGACGGACTCCTAGTGCACTCTCTATTTATATGAGCTCCTAGCCACCACATAGGTAAAATAGGGAGTGAGGTTTAAGAGCATCTCCTAATGGACTCTTAGTGCCCTGTATATTTCTAAGAGCTTCTAGCCACCACATAGGCAAAAAAGAGAGTGGGGTTTGATAGAATCTCACGACAGATTCCTTATACCCTCCATATTTCTAGGAGCTCCTACCCGCTATATAGGCAAAGTAAGAAGTGTGGTTTGAGAGCATCTCTTGATGAACTCCTATTGTCCTCCTTATTTGTAGGAGCTCCTAGCCGCCACATAAGCAAAGTAGGGGATGGAGTTTGAGACCATCTCCCGACAGACTCCTCGTTCCCTCCCTATTCGAGGATCTCCTAGCCACTACATAGGCAAGCTAGGGAGTGGGTTTGATAGCATCTCTCAATGGACTCCAAGTGCCTCCCTATTTCTAGGAGCTCCTAGCCGTCATGTACAAAAATTAGGGAGTGGGGTTTGAAAGAATCTCTTGACGGACTCCGTGTGCCTCCCTATTTACATAAACTCCTAACCACCACATATGTAAAGTAGGGAGTTGGGTTTGAGAACATCTTTTGACATACTCCTGGTACCCTACCTATTTCTATGAGCTCCTGGTCGTCACATAGGCAAAGTAAGGAGTGGAGTTTGAGAGCATCTCCTGACGGACTCATAGTGTACTCCCTATTTCTAGGTGCTTCATATTGCCACATAGGCAAAGTAGGGAGTAGGGTCTAAGAGCATCTTCCGATGGGCTCCTCTCTATTTCTAGGAGTTTCTAGCTGCCACATAGGCAAAATAGAGAGTGAGGTTTAAGAGCATCTCCTGACCGACTCTTAATGCCTTACATATTTCTAGGAGCTCCTAGCCGTTACGTAGGAAAAATAGAAAGTGGCGTTAGAGAGTATCTTTCGATGGACTTCTACTACCCTTCCTATTTCTAAGAGTTCCTAGCCACCACATAAGCAAAGTAGGGAGTGCGGTTTGAGAGCATCTTCCAACGGACTCCTAGTTCCCTCCATATTTTTAGAAGCTCTTAACCACTACGTCGGTAGAGTAGGGAGTGGGTTTTGAGAGTATCTCCTAGCAAACTCCTAATGCTTCTCTATTTTTAAGAGCTTTTAGTTGCTACATAGGCAAATTAAGGAGTGGCATTTGAGAGCATGTCCCGATGGACTCCAAGTTTCCTACCTATTTTTCGGAGCTCTCAGTCGTCACATATATAAAGTAGGGAGTGGGGTTTGAGTGCATCTCTCCATGGACTCCTAGTGCCCTCCCTATTTCTAGAAGCTCATAACCGCCATATAGAAAAAGTAGGAATGGGTGTTTGAGAGCATCTCTCGATGGACTCCTAGTGCACTATCTATTTCTAGAAGCTCAAGCTACCACATAGGCAAAGTAGGAAGTGAGGTCTAAGAACATCTCCCGATGGATTCCTAGTACCCCCCTTATTTTTAGAAGCTTCTAGCTATCACGTAGGCAACGTAGAGAGTGGTGTTTAAGAGTATCTCCTAATGGACTCGTAGTTCTCTCTTTATTTCTAGAAGCTTCTAGCTATTATATAGGCAAACTAGGGAGTAGGGTTTGAGAGTACATCCTGATAGACTCTTAGTGCCCTTCCTATTTTTAGAAGCTCATAGCCGTTATATAGGTCAAGTAGGGTAAGGGGTTTGAGAGCATCTTTCAACGGACTCCTAGTGCCCTCCCTATTTATAGGAGCTCCTAGTCACTACGTAGGCAAGTAGGGAGTGGCTTTTGAGAGCATCTCACGATGGACTCCTAGTTCTCTTCCTATTTCTAGGAGATCCTAACCGTCATATAGGCAAAGTAGGAAATGGGGTTTGGGAGCATATCCCGACGAACTCCTAGATCCCTTCTACTTTTTAGGAGCTTCTAGACACCACAAAGGTAAAGGAGGGAGTGGGGTTTAAGAGCACCTCCCAACGGACTCGAAGTGCCCTCCCTCCTAGCTGCCATATAGACATAGTAAGGAGTGTGGTTTGAGAGCAATTCCTTAGGACGATACCCATATTTAACCCTATAACTACAATCGATTTAGCTAGATACCGATGTGGTCAGAGACGATCACTGACTCATAGTGCCCTCCTTATTTCTACAACCTCCTAGCCATCACATAGGTAAACTAGAAAATGGGGTTTAAAAGCATCTCCTGACGGACTCCTAGTGCAGCACTCTAGGAGCTCATAGCCATCGCATAGGCAAAGTAGGGAGTTGAGTTTGAGTGTGACGTACTCCTAGTGCCCTACCTACTTCTAGGAGCTTCAAATTACCACGTAGGTAAAGTAGTGAGTGGTGTTTGAGAGTATCTTCCAACGGACTTGTAGTGCTCTTCCTAATTCTAGCAGCTCCTAGCTTCTACGACGGTAAAGTAGGGGTGGGATTTGAGTGTATATCCCGATGGAATCCTAGTGCCCTCTTTATTTCTAGGAGCTCCTAGCTACCACATAGGCAAAGTAGGTTGAGGGGTTTGGGAGCATCTCTTGATGGACTCCTAGTGCCATCCTTATTTCTAGGAGCTCCTAGCCGCTACGTAGGCAAAGTAGAGAGTGGGGTTTGAGGGCATCTCTTGATGGAGTACTCCTAGTACCCTCCCTATTTCTAGGAGCTCCTAACCGCCATATAGGTTAAGTGGAGAATAGGGTTTGAGAGCCTATTCTGTCGGACTGCTGAATCCCTCTCTATTTTTAAGAGCTCCTAGCAGCCACTAGGAATGGTAGGGAGTGGAGTTTGAGAGTATCTCTTGATGGACTCATAGCGCTTTCCCTATTTCTAAGAGTTTCTAGCCGCCACATAGGCAAAGTAGGGAGTTGGGTTTGAGAGTATCTCCCAATAGACTCCTAGTGTCCTTCCTATTTCTAGGAGCTCCTAACAGGCACATAAGAAAAGTAAGGGATATGGATTGAGAGCAAATCTAGATGGACTCCTAGTGCCACCCTATTTTTAGGAGATTCTAGTCATCACATCGACAAAGTAGGGGGTGGGATTTGAGAACATCTCCTTACAGACTCCTAGTGCACTCTATATTTCTAGGAACTTCTAGTTGTCATGTAGGCAAATTAGGGTATGGTATTGAGAGCATCTCCCAATCCTAGTGCACTATCTATTTCTAGGAACTCAGAGGAGCCACACAAGAAAAAGTAAGGAGTAAGGTTTAAGATCATCTATTGATGGACTCCTAGTGCCCTTTCTATTTCAAGAAGCTTCTAGCCACCACGTAGGTAAAGTAGAGAGTGGTGTTTGAGAGTATCTCCCGACGAATATATAGTGCCCTATATATTTCTAGAAGATCCTAGCCGCTATGTAGGCAATATAGGGAGTGGGGTTTGAGAGTATATCTCATCGTACTCCTAGTATCTTCCCTATTTCTAGGACCTCCTAGTTGCCACATAGGCAAAGTAGTGTAAGGGGTTTAAGAGCATCACCCGATAAACTCCTAGTACCCTCCCTATTTGTAGGAGCCTCTAGCCGCTACATAGGCAAAGTAGGGAGTGGGGATTGATTGCATCTCCCGATGGACTTCTAATGCCCTCCCTATTTCTTGGAGCTCCAAATTGTCACATAAACAAAAAAGATAATTAGGTTTGAGAGCATATCCCGATAGACTCCTATATTCCTCCCTATTTTTAGGAGCTCCTAGTCGCCATATAGGCAAAGTAGAGAGTGTAGTTTGAGAGTATCTCCTGATATAATATCCTTCATATTTCCAGGAGCTCCTAGCCGCCACATAGGAAAATTAGGGAGTATGGTTTGAGAGCATTTCCCGACGGACTCCTAGTGTCATCTCTATTTTTAGGAGCTCCTAGCCGGTACAAAGTAGGATGTATGGTTTGAAAGCATATCCAGATGGACTCCTAGTGCCTCCCTATTTCTAGGAGCTTCTAGCTGCCACATAAGTAAAGTAGGGGGTGGGGTTTGAGAGCATCTCTCGACGAACTCCTCATTCCCTCCCTATTCTAGCAGCTCCTAGCCACTATGTAGGTAAGTTAGGGAATGGGTTTGAGAGCATCTCTCGAGGGACTTCAAGTGCCTCCCTATTTCTAGGAGCTCCTAGTCGCTACGTAGGAAAATTTGGGAGTGGGGTTTGAAAGAATCTCTCGATAGACTCCTATTGCCTTCTTATTTCTAGGAGCTCCTAACAGCCATGTATGCAAAGTAGGGAGTTGGGTTAGAGGGTATCTTCCGAAGGACTCCTAGTGTCCTTCCTATTTCTAAAAGTTTCTAGCATTTACGTAGGAAAAGTAGGGAGTAGGGTTTGAGAGCATCTATTGACGGACTCCTAATGCACTCCCTATTTTTTGGAGTGAGTTTAGGAGCATCTCTCGATGGACTCCAAATGCCTCCCTATTTCTACTAGCTCCTAACCGCCATGTAGGAAAATTAGGGAGTGGAATTTGAAAGAATCTCTTGACGGACTCCTAGTGCCTCCCTATTTTTAGGAGCTTCTAACCGCCACATATGTGAAGTAGGGTATTAGGTTTGAGAGCATCTCCCGACATACTCCTAGTGCCTTCTCTATTTCTAGGAGCTCTTATATATTACTTAGGCAATGTAGGGAGTGGGGTTTAAGAGTATCTCCCTATGGACTTCTAGTATACTCCCTATTTCTAGGAGCTCATTGCTATAACATAGGCAAAATAGGGTGTAGGATTTTAGAACATCTTTTAACGGATTCCTAGAGCCCTCCCTATTTCTAAAAGCTTCTAGCCGCCACGTAGGCAAAAAAGAGAGTGGTATTCGAGAGCACCTCCTGACAGACTTCTCATGCCCTATATATTTCTAGGAGCTCCTAGCTACTGCTTAGGAAAAATAGAGAGTGGTGTTTGAGAGCATCTCTCGACGGACTCCTACTTACTTTCCTATTTCTAGGAGCTCTTAACAACCATAGTCAAAGAAGGGGTGGGGTATGAGATCAACTCACGACGGACTCCTAGTTTCCTCTATATTTCTAGAAGCTCCTAGCCGCTATATCGGCAAAGTAGGGAGTAGGTTTTGAGAGTATCTCCTGACGGACTCTTAGTGCTCTTTTTTATTTTTAAGAGCTCCTATTCGCCACATAGAAAATGTAGGGAGTTGGCGTTTAGGAGAATATCTTGTTGGACTCCTAGTGCCCTCCGTATTTCTCGGAGCTCCTAGCTGTCACATAAGCACTGTAGGTATCTCCCAATGGACTCCTAATGCCCTCTCTATTTCTAGGAGTTCATAGTCGCTAAATAAAGAAAGTAGGGTGTGTGGTTTGAGAGCATCTCCCGCTAGACTCTTAGTGCACTATCTATTTCTAGGAGCTCCTAGTTATCATATAAGTAAAGTAGGGAATTAGGTTTAAGAGTATCTCCCAATGGACTCCTAGTACCCTCTCCATTTCTAGGCACTCCTAGCTTCCACATAGACAAAGTAGGGAGTGGGGTTAGAGAGCATCTTCGAACGATCTCCTAGTGCCCTCCTTATTTTTAGGAGCTCTTAGCCGTCACGTAGGCAAAGTAGGGATTGTGGTTTGTGAGCATCTCCCAATTGACTCCTAGTGCACTCTCAATTTCTAGGAGCTCATAGTCGCCACATAGGAAAAGTAGGAAGTAGGGTTTGAGAGTATGTCCCGATGGACTAATAGTGACCTCTTTATTTCTTGAAGCTTCTAGTCGCCTCGTAGTCAAAGTAGAGAGTGGTATTTGAGAGTATCTCCCGATGAACTTGTAGTGCCCTCCCTATTTCTAGGAGCTCTTAGCCTCTATGTAGGCAAAGTAAGGAGGGAGATTTAAGAGCATATTCTGATGGACTCCTAGTGGCTTTCCTATTTCTTGGAGCTTCTAGCCACCACATAGACAAAGTAGGGTCAGAGGTTTGAGTGAATCTCTAGGCAGACTCTTAGTACCCTCCATATTTCTAGCAACTACATAGGTAAATTAGGGAGTGGAGTTTGAGAACATCTCCTGATAGACTCCTAGTGCCCTTCCTATTTCTAAAAGCTCGTAGTCGCCATATAGGCAAAGAAGAAAGTAGGATTTGTGGGTATTTCGTAACGGACTCCTTGTGCCCTTCTTATTTTTTAGAGCTCCTAGCTGTAACAGAGGCAAAGTAGGCAGTGGGGTTTGACAATATCTCCCGACGGACACCTAGTGCCCTCTATATTTCTAGGAGATTTTAGCGGCCACGTAAGCAATATCGATAGTGGTGTTTAAGAGTATCTCCCGTCGGACTCGTAGTGCCCTCTATATTTCCAGAAGCTCCTAGCCTCTATGTAGGCAAAGTAAGAAGTGGGATTTGAGAATATTTTCTGATGGATCCTTTGTGCCCTCCCTATTTTTAGGAGCTCTTAGCCACCACATAGGCAAAGTAGGATAAGGGGTTCAAGAGCATCTCCCGACGGACCCCTAGTGCCCTCCCTATTTCTAGGAGTTTTTAGTAGCTACGCAGGCAAAGTAGGGAGTGGGGTTTGAGAGCACATCCCGATGGACTCCTAGTGCCCTCCTAATTTCTAGGAGCAACTTACCGCCATATAGGTAAGGTAGGGAGTGGAGTTTGACAGCATATCTTGATGGACTCTTAGAGCCTACCCTATTTTAGGAGCTCCTAGCCACTATATAAACAAATAAGATAGGCAAAAAAAGTAGTGGGTTTAAGAGCATATCTCGATAAACTCCTACAGTCCTCCTTATTTTTAGAAGCTCATAGTCGCCACATAGGTATTATTGGGAGTGGGGTTTGAGAGCATCTCCCGACGGACTTTTAGTACCATCCTTATTTCTAGGAGCTCCTAGATGCCATATTGGTAAAGTAGGAAGTGGGGTTTGAGAGCATCTTCCGACGGAATCCTATTGTCCATATTTTTAGGAGCTCCTAACTGGCACATAAAAAAAGTTGGGGGTATGGTTTGAGAGCATATCCAGACGGGCTCCTAGGGCCTCCCTAATTCTAGGAATTCCTAGCCACCACACAAGTAAAGTAGGGGGTGAGGTTTGAGAGCATCTTCCGACGAACTCCTTATTCCTTCCCTATCCTTAGAGCTCCTAGCCACTACGTAGGTAATCTAGGGAGTGGGTTTGAGAGTGTCTCTCGAGGGACTCTAAGTGCTTCTCTATTTCTAGGAGCTCCTAGCCGCTACGTAGGCCAGCTAGGGATTGGGTTTGAGAGCTTCTCCTGATGGACTCCTAGTGCCTTTATATTTATAGGAGCTCCTACCTGCCACATAGGAAAATTAGGGAGTAGGTTTTGAAAGAATATCCCGACAGACTCCTAGTGCCACCCTATTTCTAGGAGCTCATAACCTCCACGTCTGCAAGTAGAGAGTTAGGTTTGAGAGACTCCTTGTGCCCTCTCTATTTCTAGGAGCACCAACCCACCAGATATTTAAACTTGAGAGTTGGGTTTGAGAGCATCTCCCGATATAGTCCTAGTGCCCTCTTTATTTCTAGGAACTTCTAGTATTCACATAGGCAAAGTAGGGAGTGGGGTTTGAGAGTATTTCATGTTAGACTCCTTGTGCCCTCCCTATTTCTAAGAGCTCCTCGCCATCACGTAGGCACAATAGGGCATGGGGTTAGAGAGCATCTCCTGAATAAACTTCTAGTGCACTTTCTATTTCTAGGAGCTCATAGCCACCATATAGGAAAAGTAGGAAGCAGGATGAGAGCATCTCCCGACGGACTCCTAGTGCCCTTTCAATTTCTAGGAGCTTCTAGTCGCCAAGTGGGTAAAGTAGAGAGCGGTGTTTTAGTGTATCTCCCAACAAACTTATAGGGCTATCCCTATTTTTAGGAGCTCATAGCCACTATATATGCAAAGTAGGGAGTAGTGTTTGAGAGCATATCCCGACGGACTCTTAGTACCTTCCCTATTTCTAGGCTCTTAGCCACCATATAGGCAAAGTAGGGTAAGGGGTTTGAGAGCATCTCCTGACGGACTCCTAGTGCCTTCCTTATTTTTAGAAGTTCCTAGCTGGTATGTAGGCAAAGTAGGGAGTGGGGTTTGAGATCTTCTGACGGTCTCCTTGTGCCCTCCCTATTTCTAGGAGCTTCTAACCGCCACATAGGCAAAGCAGGGAGTAGGGTTTGAGAGTATATCCCGATGGACTCCTAGAAACCTCTAAATTTTTAGGAGCTCCTAGATGTCATATATGTAAAGTAGTGAGTGTGGTTTGAAAGCATCTCTCGACAGACTGATCGCCACATAAAATACATCACATCCATGCCCTAAACCCATGCATAATCATGATGTGCCTATATTAAATCATTCTAATTGAGTATATCTTCATGCTTAGTAAGAAAAGAGCCACAAACAATGAAAAGCGGCATTTGGCGAAGTGTTACAAGAAGGAAAGCAAAAGGCAACCACGAGGAAAAACTATTTCCAAAGGCAACCTCTACGCAGAATCCCACAGACAGAGAAATCCCAAGGTCTGATCCATCAGCTGCGAAGCCCGAACGATTGGATGTTACCATTCCCCATAGATAGTAAAAACGCCATGACTGATCGATCAGACCCAAACGTCGATCGATCGGTCATGACCATCAGTGCACCCCGATGACCTAGATTGGACGGTTAAGATCATCTGCGGGATAGTTACTAATTGTCTACATTTTGAAGCTTATATATACGTGCCTCTATTGCATAAACGTGTCCGTTTTTTGCTTCGAAAATTGTCACCTTTAGAAGAAAGATCAAGAGGGAAGAAGAAGAGGAGCCGCCATGGATCATCTATTATCCCCCATCAATACCTTCATCATCACTCCCACCATGAGCGGCTAAACTTATTTTAGACCTTTGATGAAGTCTTAGCTTTTGTTATAGTTCTATCTTATGCACATTTAGGGTTTTGTTATTTTGATTGGAGAATAGCTTGACAAGGATTATTAATTTTAATTCCGTTGTTCATTTCTTCGTCTTGTTTGCCCTTATTGTGAAATCCATGATGTGAGAATAAAATAGATCGCATCTTTATCATGCTCTGTTCTTAACGTAACCTACCATCTTGTAAGAGATGCATCATGCTTAGGAAGATGGCCCGTGCTAAAACATAGGTATTGCATGCCATGTGCGTGATGGCAAGGCGTCAATTGCTTGACTTATTATCCTTCTATGAGATGAATTATGCTAAGGAGAGACGATCTATGCCCCCAAAAGATGGATCGTGCCAACCAAAGATAATTCATGCCATCGAAGGTAATAACCCTCATTAACATTCTGTTATGATTTTTAATCATAACAGATTAAAACGCTCCATTGATATAACAACCCTAATTGGCATAAATAGGATAGTTCATAGCTAGTGGTGGATTCTCCATCGTAGATTCTCTCTACTTGAAATCTCTTCTTAATTCAACCGGTTAATATTAGTTTAATTAATTATATAAATCATCACACAACTCTCCTTCTCTAATTGCTTCAATCCTTATAATTAGACCCAAGTTACACAATCGTAATTCCTAAGGACGATAACCATATTTAACCCTATAATTACAATCGATTCAGCTAGATACCAATGTGGTCAGAGACGATCACAGACTCATAGTGCCCTCCTTATTTCTACAAGCTTCTAGCCGTTACATAGGTAAAGTATATAGTGTGGTTTAAGAGCATCTCTTGACAGACTCCTAGTGCAGCACTTGAGGAGCTCATAGCCACCATATAGGCAAAGTAGGGAGTTGAGTTTGAGTGTGACAGACTCCTAGTTCCCTACCTATTTCTAGGAGCTTCTAATTGCCACGTAGGTAAAGTAGTGAGTGGTGTTTGAGAGTATCTTCCAACAGACTTGTAGTGCTCTCCCTAATTCTAGGAGCTCCTAGCTTCTACGATGGTAAAGTAAGGGTGGGATTTGAGAGTATATCCCGATGGACTCCTAGTGCCCTCCTTATTTCTAGGAGCTCCTAGCTACCACATAGGCAAAGTAGGTTAAGGCATTTGAGAGCATCTCTTGGTAGACTCCTAGTGCCATTCTTATTTCTAGGAACTCCTAGCTACTACGTAGGCAAAGTAGAGAATGAGGTTTGAGGGCATCTCTCGATGGAGTACTCCTAGTACCCTCCCTATTTCTAGGAGCTCCTAACCGCCATATAGGAAAAGTAGGGAATGTGGTTTGAGAGCCTATTTCGACGGACTCCTAGAGCCCTCTCTAATTTTAAGAGCTCCTAGCAGCCACTAGGAATAGTAGGGAGTGGAGTTTGAGAGTATCTTTTGATGGACTCATAGCACCTTCCCAATTTCTAGGAGTTCCTAGCCACCACATAGGCAAAGTAGGGAGTGGGGTTTGAGAGCATCTCCCAATAGACTCCTAGTGTCTTTCCTATTTCTAGAAGCTCCTAACAGGCACATAGGAATTAAAAGTAAGGGATAGGGTTTGAGAGCAAATCTAGATGGACTCCTAGTGCCGCCCTATTTCTAGGAGCTTCTAGCCGCCATAACGACAAAGTAGGGGTGGGATTTGAGAGCATCTCCCGACGGACTCCTAGTGCACTCTTTATTTCTAGGAACTTCTAGCCGTCACGTAGGCAAAGTAGGGTATGGTATTGAGAGCATCTCCCAATCCTAGTGTACTATTTATTTCTAGGAACTCAGAGTAGCCACATACAAAAAGTAAGAAGTGAGGTTTGAGATCATCTTCTGACGAACTCCTAGTGCCCTTACTATTTCAAGGAGCTTCTAGCCACCACATAGGTAAAGTAGAGAGTGGTGTTTGAGAGTATCTCCCGATGAACTCATAGTACCCTCTATATTTCTAGGAGATCCTAGCCGCTTTGTAGGCAATATAGGGAGTGGGGTTTAAGAGCATATATCGTCATACTCCTAGTGTCTTCCCTATTTCTAGGACCTCCTAGCTGCCACAAAGGCAAAGTAGGATAAGGGGTTTAAGAGCATCACCCGACAAATTCTTAGTACCCTCCCTATTTATAGGAGCTCCTAGCCGTAATATAGGCAAAGTAGGGAGTGGGGATTGATCGCATCTCTCGACGGACTCCTAATGCCCTCCCTATTTTTTGGAGCTCCAAACCGCCACATAAACAAAAAAATTAATTGGGTTTGAGACCATATCCCGATAGACTCCTACAACCCTTCCTATTTTTAGAAGCTCCTAGCCGTCATATAGGCAAAGTAGGGAGTGGAGTTTAAGAGTATATCCCGATATAATATCCTCCATATTTCTAGGAGCTCCTAGCCGCTACATAGGCAAAGTAGGAAGTAGGGTTTGAGAGCATCTCCCGACGGACTCCTAGTGTTCTCTCTATTTCTAGGAGCTCCTAGCCGGTACAAAGTAGGGGGTATGGTTTGAAAGCATATCCAGATGGACTCCTAGTGCCTCCCTATTTCTAGGAGCTTCTAGCTGCCACATAATCAAAGTAGGGGATGGGGTTTGAGAGCATCTCTCGACGAACTCCTCGTTCCCTCCCTATTCTAGGAGCTCCTAGACACTATGTAGGTAAGTTAGGGAATGGGTTTGAGAGCATCTCTCGAGAGACTTCAAGGGCATCCCTATTTCTAGGAGCTCCTAGTCGCTACTTAGGAAAATTAGGGAGTGGGGTTTGAAAGAATCTCCCGGTAGACTCCTATTGCCTTCCTATTTCTAGGAGCTCATAACCGCCATGTATGCAAAGTCGAGAGTTGGGTTTGAGAGCATATTCCGAAGGACTCCTAGTGTCCTCCCTATTTCTAAAAGTTCTAAGTAGTTACGTAGGTAAAGTAGGGAGTAGGGTTTGAGAGCATCTCTTGACGGACTCCTAATGCACTCCATATTTCTAGGAGTGAGTTTAGGAGCATCTCTCGATAGACTCCAAATGCCTCCCTATTTCTAGGAGCTCTAACCGCCATGTAGGAAATTTAAGGAGTGGGATTTGAAAGAATCTCTCGATGAACTCCTAGTGCCTCTCTATTTCTAGGAGCTTCTAACCGCCACATATGCGAAGTAGGGTGTTAGGTTTGGGAGCATCTTCCGACATACTCATATTGCCTTCTCTATTTTTAGGATCTCTTAGCCATTACTTAGGCAATGTAGGGAGTGGGGTTTAAGAGTATCTCCCAATGGACTTCTAGTGTATTCTTTATTTCTAAGAGCTCATTGTTGTAACATGGGCAAAGTAGGGAGCAGGATTTTATAACATCTTTTGATGGACTACTAGAGCCTCCCTATTTCTAAAAGCTTTTAGCCGCCACGTAGACAAAATAGAGAGTGGAATTCGAGAGCATCTCTTGATAGACTCCTCATGTCCTATATATTTCTAGGAGCTCTTAGCTACTATATAGGAAAAATAGAGAGTAGCATTTGAGAGCATCTCTCGACGGACTCTTACTTACTTTCCTATTTCTAGGAGCTCTTAACAGCCATAGTCAAAGAAGGGGTGTGCTTTGAGATCAACTCACGACGGATTCCTAGTTTTCTCTATATTTCTAGGAGCTCCTAGCTGCTATGTCGGAAAAGTAGGGAGTAGGTTTTGAGAGTATCTCCTGACGGACTCTTAGTGCTCTCTTTATTTTTAAGAGCTCCTACTCGCCACATAGGAAATATAGGGAGTGACGTTTAGGAGAATATCTCGATGGACTCCTAATGCCCTTCTTATTTCTCGAAGCTCCTAGCTGTCACATAAGCACTGTAGGGAGTAGGGTTTAAAAGTATCTCTCGACGGACCCCTAATGCCCTCTATATTTCTAGGAGTTCATAGTCGCTAGATAAGGAAAGTAGGGTGTGTGATTTGATAGCATCTCCCGCTGGCCTCCTAGTGTACTATCTATTTCTAGGAGCTCCTAACTGTTACATAAGCAAAGTAGGGAATTAGGTTTGAGAGTATCTCCCGACGGACTCCTAGTGCCCTCTCCATTTCTAAGAGCTCCGAGCTTCCACTTAGGCAAAGTAGGGAGTAGGGTTAGAGAGCATCTTCAGACGATCGCCTAGAGCTCTTCCTATTCTAGGAGCTCTTAGTCGTCACGTAAACAAAGTAGGGATTGTGGTTTGTGAGCATCTTCCAATGGACTTCTAGTACACTCTCAATTTCTAGGAGCTCATAGCCGCCACATAGGAAAAGTAGGAAGTGGGATTTGAGAGTATGTCCCAGTGGACTAATCGTGACCTCTTTATTTCTTGAAGCTTCTAGTCGTCACGTAGTCAAAGTAGAGAGTGGTAATTAAGAGTATCTCCCGATAAACTCATAGTGCCCTCCCTATTTCTAGGAGCTCTTAGTCTCTATGTAGCCAAAGTAAGGAGGGAGATTTAAGAGCATATTCTGACGGACTCCTAGTGGCTTTTCTATTTCTAGGATCTCCTAGCCGCCACATAGACAAAGTAGGAACAGAGGTTTGAGTGCATCTCTGGGCGGACTTAGTACCCTCCCTATTTATTGGAGCTCCTAGCCACTACATAGGTAAATTAGGGAGTGGAGTTTGAGAACATCTCCCGATAGACTCCTAGTGTACTTCCTATTTCTAGAAGCTAGCAGTCACTACATAGGCAAAGTAGAAAGTAGGATTTGAGGGTATTTCCTGATAGACTCATAGTGTCCTTATTTTTTGGAGCTCTTAGCTGTCACAGAGGCAAAGAAGGCAGTGAGGTTTGAGAGCATCTCTCGATGGACACCTAGTGCCTTCCCTATTTCTAGGAGCTTTTAACGGCTACGTAAGCAAAGTCGATAGTGGTGTTTAAGAGTATCTCCCGACGAACTCGTAGTGCCCTCTATATTTCCAGAAGCTCCTAGCCGTTACGTAGGCAAAGTAAGGAGTGGGATTGGAGAATTTATCCCGACAGATCCCTTGTGCTCTCCCTATTTTTAGGAGCTCTTAGCCATCACATAGGCAAAGTAGGATAAGCAGTTCAAGAGCATCTCCCGACGAATCCCTAGTGCCCTCCCTATTTCTACGAGATTTTAGCAGCTATATAGGCAAAGTAGGGAGTAGGGTTTGAGAGCACATACCGATGGACTCCTAGTGCCTTTTCAATTTCTAGGAGCTACTTATCGCCACATAGGTAAGGTAGGTAGTGGAATTTGACAGCATATCCCGATGGACTCCTAGAGCTTACTCTATTTTTAGGAGCTTCTAGCCAATATAAAAGTAAATAAGAGAACAGGGTTTAAGAGAATCTCCCAACGAACTTATAGTGCCTTCCCTACTTCTATGAGCTCCTAGCCACTACATAGGCAATGTAAGGAGTGGGGGTTTGATAGTATCTCCTGACGAACTCTTAGTGCCTTTCTTATTTATACGAACTCATAGCCTCATATAGAAAAATATAAAGTTGGGTTTGAGAGCATCTCCCGACGGACTCCTAGTGCACTATCTATTTCTATGAGATCATAGCCGCCATATTGACAAAGTAGAAAGTGGGTTTTGAGAGCATCTCCCAATGTACTCCTAGTGCTCTCCTAACTTCTAGGAGCTTTTAGATGCCACATAGGCAAAGTAGAGAATTGTGTTTGAGAGTATTTTCTTACAGACTCGTTGGGCCCATCCTATTTCTAGGAGTTCCTAGCCGCTATGTAAGAAAAGTAGGGAGTTGGGTTTGAGAGCATATTCGTCGTCCTAGTACCCTCTCTATTTCTAGAAACTCCTAGCCACCACATAGTCAAAGTAGGGTAAGGAGTTAGAGAGCATCTCCTGACGGACTCATAGTCCCCTCTCTATTTATAGAAGCTCCAAATGACCATATAGGCAAAGTAAGAAGTGGGGTTTGAGAGCATTTCCCGATGGGCTCATAATGCCTTCCCTATTTTTAGAAGCTCCTAGCAGCCACATAGTCATAGTAAGTATTGGGGTTTGAGAGCATATCCCGATGAACTCCTATTTTTCTCCCTATTTCTAGGAGCTCCTAGTCGATACATAGAAAAAGTAAGGGGTGGGGAATAAGAGCACATCAAGACGGACTCCTAGTGCCACCTTATTTCTAGGAGCTCCTAGTTGCTACATAGGCAAAGTAGGGAGTTGGGTTTGAGAATATCTCTTGATGGACCATTAGTGCCCTCCCTATTTCTAGGAGTTTCTAGCTGCTATATAAAAAAAGTAAGGAGAGGGGTTAGAGAGCATCTCTTAACGGACTTCTGGTGTCCTCCCTATTTTTAGGAGTTTCTAGCCGGTACATAGGCAAAGTAAGGGGTGGAAATTGAGAACATAACCAGATTGACCCCTAGTGCCTCCCTATTTCCAGAAGCTCCTAGCTACCACATAAGTAAAGTTGGGAGTGTGGTTTGAGAGCTTTTCTCAAAAGACTACTAGAGCTATCCCTATTTCTAGGAGCCCCTAGCTGTCACATAGGCAAAGTAGGAAGTGGGGTCTGAGAACATCTTTCGATGGTCTAGAAATACCCTCCCTATTCTAGGAGCTTCTAGCCACTACTTAGGCAAGCTAGGGAATGGGTTTGGGAGCATCTGCGGTGGATGGACTTTTAGTGTTTTCCTATTTCTAGAAGTTCATAACCGCCAAGTAGGAAAATTAGATAGTAGGGTTTGAAAGAATCTCCCGACGGACTCCTAGTGCCTCCTTACTTATAGGAGCTCCTAACCGGCATGTTTGCAACGTTGGGAGTTAGGTTTGAGAGCATCTTTCGACAAAATCCTTGTGTCCTCCCTATTTCTAGGAGCTCCTAGCCTCTACATATGTAATATTGGGAATTGGGTTTGAGAGCATCTCTTGACGAACTTCTAGTACCCTCTCTATTTCAAAAAGCTTCTAGCCTCTATTTAGGAAAAGTAGAAAGTGGAGTTTGAGAGTATTTACCGACGGACTCCTAGTGCCCTTCCTATTTCTAGGAGCTTCTAGCCGTCATGTAGGCAAAGTAGGGCGAGGGGTTTAAGAGCATCTCCTGACGGACTCCTAGTACACTTTCTATTTCTAGGAGCTCATAGTCACCACATAGGAAAAATAAGAAGCGGGGTTTGAAGGCATCTCCCGACGGACTCCTAATGCCCTCTCTATTTATTGGAGCTTCTAGTCGCCACATGGGCAAAGTAAAGAGTAGTATTTGAGAGTATCTCCCGATGAACTCGTAGTGCCCTTCATATTTCTAGGAGCGCCTAGCTGCTACATAGGTAAAGTAAATAGTGGGGTTTGAGATTATATTCCGACGGACTCCTAGTGCCTTCCCTATTTCTAGAAGCTCATAGCCGCCACATAGGCAAAGCAGTATCTCTTGATAGACTCTTACCCTATTTCTAGGAGCTCCTAGCCGCTAAATAGGCAAAGTAGGGTACGGGTTTGAGAGTTTCTCCCGACAAACTTGTAGTGTCTTTCTTATTTCTCGAAGGTCCTAACCGCTACGTAGGCAAAGTGGGGAGTGGGGTTTGAGATCATATCTTGATGGACTCCTAATTCCCTTTATATTTCTAGGAGCTCTTACCCTCTACATTGAAAAAGTAAGGATTATGGTTTGAGAGTATCTCTAGACGGTCTCCTACTGTACTCCCTACTTTTAGGTGCCCCTAGCCGCCAAATAGGAAAAGAAGGGGGTAAAGTTTGAGAGCATTTTTTGACAGACTCCTAGTTCATCCCTATTCTAGGAGCTCTTAGTTACTACGCAGGCAAGTCAGGGAGTGAGTTTGAGAGCATCTCTCGATGGACTCCTAGTGCTCTCTATTTCTAGGAGCACTTAGCTGCCATGTAGGAAAATTACAGAGTGGGGTCTAAAAGAATATCTCAATGGACTACTAATGTCTCCCTATTTTTAGGAGCTCCTAACCACCTCATATACAAAGTATGGAGTTAGGTTTAAGAGTATCTCTCGACGGACTACTAGTACCCTCCTTACTTCTAGAAGCTCCTATCCATCACATAAGTAAAGTTGGGAGTGGGGTTTGTAGCATCTCTTGACGGACTCGTAGTGCCCCTTTTATTTCTAGGAGCACCTAGCCATCACATAGGCGAAGAAGGGAGTGGAGTTTGAAGAACTCCTAGTACCCTCCCTATTTCTAGGAGCTCCTAACCAGTATATTTTAAATTTGGGAGTGAGGTTTGAGAGTATCTCTCGATGGACTATATATACCCTCCCTATTTCTAGGAGTTCCTAGACTATATATAGACAAAGTAGAAAGTGGGGTTTGAGAGTATCTATCGACGGGCATCTAGTATCCTCCCAATTTCTAGGAGTTCTTAGCTGCCATATAGGCAAAGTAGAGAGTGGGATTTGAGAGTATCTCTCGATGGACTCCTAGTGTCCTCCCTATTTTTAGGAGGTCTTAGCCGCCACATAGAAAAAGTAGGGAGTGAAGTTTGAGAGCATATCCTGACGGACTACGTATGCCCTCCCTAATTCTAGGAGCTCCTAGCCCCCACATAGGCAAAGTAGGGTAAGCGATTTGAGAGCATCTCCCGACGGACTCCTATTGCCCTATATATTTCTAGAAGCTCCTAGCCGCTATGTCGGCAAACTAGGGAGTGGGGATTGAAATCATCTCCCGATGGACCCTAGTGCCCTCCCTATTTCTAGAAGCTCCTAACCGCCATATAAGCAAAGAACGAAGTGGGGTTTGGGAGCATATCCTGATGGACTCCTAGAGCGCTCCTAATTTTTAGAAGCTTCTAGATGCCACAAAGGCAAAATAGGTAGTAGGGTTTGAGAGCACCTCCTGACAGACTCATAGTGCCCTCCCTGTTTCTAGGAGCTTCTAGCCAGCACTTATCAAAGTAGGGAGAGGAGTTTGAGAGCATATCCAGATGGACTCCTAGTGCCTCCTTTTTTCTAGGAGCTCCTAGACACCGTATAGGCAAACTAGGGAGTGGGGTTTGAGTGGTACTCACGAAGGACAACTAGGGGCCTCCCTATTTTTATGAGTTCCCAACTAGCACATAGGAAAAGTAAGAAGTGGGGTTTGAGAGCATCTCGTAACGGACTCCTAGTGCCCACCTTATTTCTAGAAGCTCCTTGCCGCCACATAGGAAAAGTAAGGAGTGGGATTTGAGAGCATCTCCCGACAAACTCCAAATGCCCTCCCTATTCTAGGAGCTCCTAGCCGCTATATAGGCAAGCTAGGGAGTGGGATAGAGAGCATCTCCCGATAGACTACTTGTGCCTAACTATTTCTTGAAGCTCATAGCCACCACTTATTAAAATTAGATAATGGGGTTTGATAGAATCTCCCAACGGATTCCTAGTACCTCCTTATTTTGAGGAGCCCCTAACCAGCATGTATGCAAAGTAGGGAGTTGGGTTTGAAAGTATACCCCGACGAACTCCTAGCGCCCTTTCTATTTTTAGTAGCTCTTAGCCTCTATATAGGCAAGATAGGGAGTACAGTTTGATAGCATCTTCCGACAAACACATAGTACTCTCCCTATTTCTAGGAGCTTCTAGCCGCCACATAAGAAAATTAGGATGTGGGGTTTCAGAGCATGTCCTGACGGACTCTTAGTGCACTTTATATTTCTAGGAGCTCATAGCTGCTATATAGAAAAAGTAGGAAATGGGATTTGAGAGCATCTCCTGATGAACTCCTAGAGCCTCCCTATTTCAAGGAGCTTCTAGCCGCCACGTAGGCAAAGTAAAGAGTGGACTTTGATAGTATCTCTTGACGAACTCATAGTGCCCTCTCTAATTTTAGGAGCTAGTAACCGCAACATAGACAAAATAGGGAGTGGGGTTTGAGAGCATATCTCGACGGACTCCCAGTGCCTTCCCTATTTTTAGGAGCTTCTAGCGATAATATTGGCAAAGTAGGATAAGGAGTTTGAGAGTATCTCTCGACAAACTCCTAGTGCTCTCCCTATTTCTAGGAGCTCCTAGTAGCTATGTAGAAAAAGTAAGGAGTGGGGTTGGGGATCATCTCCTAATAGACTCCTGGTGCCTTCCCTATTTCTAGAGGTTTTACACCACCACATAGGCAAAAAAAGGTAGTAGGCTTTGAGTACATATCCTAATAGATTCCTAGAGCCTCTATTTCTAGGAGCTCCTAACTGTTACGGAGGTAAAGCTAGTAGGGAGTGGGGTTTGAGAGCATTACCAACGGACTACATGTACACTCTCTATTTCTAGGAGCTGATAGCCAACACATAGGTAAAGTAGGGAGTTGGGTTTGACAGCATCTCCCGATGGACTCCTAGTGTCCTTGTTATTTCTAGGAGTTTCTCGCCGCCACATAGGCAAAATAGAGAGTAGTATTTGTGAGTATCTCCCGACGGACTCTTAGTGCCATCCATATTTCTAGGAGTTCCTAGCCGCTAAATATGCAAATTAGGGAGTGGAATTTGAGAGCAAATCCTGACAGATTCCTAGTACCCTCCCTATTTTCAGGGGCTCTTAGTCTCTACATAGGCAAAGTAGGGTAAGGGGTTTAATAGCATCTCCAAACGGACTCCTAGTAACCTTCCTATTTATAGGAGCTCCTAGCCACTAAGTAGGTAAAGTAAGGAGTGGGATTTGAGAGAATCTCTCGACGAACTCCTAGTACCCTCCCTATTTCTAGGAGCTCCTAACAACAACATTGGCAAAATAGGGAGTGGGGTTTGAGAGCATATTTCGATGGATTCCAATAGTCCTCCCTATTTTTAGGAGCTCCTAGCCGCCACATAGGCAAAGTAGAGAGTGGGGTTTGAGAGCATCTCTTGACATACTCATTGTGCCCTTTCTATTTCTAGGAGCTCCTAGCCGCCATATAGGTAAAGTAGAGAGTGGGGTTTGTGAGCATCTCCCGACGGACTCCTAGTGTCCTCCTTATTTTTATAAACTCCTAGCTGGCCTATAGGAAAAGTAGGGATGGGGTTTGGGAGCTTATCTAGACGGACTCCTAGTGCCTCCCTATTTCTTTTTTTGAGAAATCCCTCTTACTATTGAGGGGGGTTCGGCCAAGACCCTTACCAGTTTATTAAAATGAAGGAAGGTTCCAGGTTACAATTAGCCGATCGGCTCAGAACTGAGATCAAGGAGAAAAGCCCGTGCACATGGAGGTGCTTTACAAGTCCAAAGGTGGATGAGGGACCTAATATACGAGACAAAGGATCCAACCAGCCTGACTTTCCTTAGAAGGTATGTCGGTTCTGCTCAAGCCAGATAGCCCACGAGATCCCAACAACGAGGATGTCCCACCCCTTCCTAACCGGCACGTTTGCAACATAGGCAGTTAGGTTTGAGAGCATTTCCTGACAAGCTCCTTGTGTCCACCCTATTTCTAGGAGCTCCTAGCCTCTACATATGTAATGTTGGGAATTGGGTTTGAGAGCATCTCTCAATGAACTTCTAGTACCCTTTCTATTTCTAGAAGCTTCTAGCCTCCATATAGGCAAAGTAGGGAGTGGGGTTTGAGAGTAATTACCAATGGACTCCTAATGCCTTTCCTATTTCTAAGAGCTTCTAGCCGTCACGTAGGCATAGTAGGGCGAGGGTTTACGAACATCTCCCGACTGACTCCTTGTGCACTTTCTATTTCTAGGAGCTCATAGCCGCCAAATAGGAAAAATAAGAAGCGGGGTTTGAAAGCATCTCCCGACGGACTCCTAATGCCCTCTCTATTTATTGGAGCTTCTAGTCGCTACATGGTTAAAGTAGATAGCAGTGTTTGAGAGTATCTCCCAATGAATTTTAGTGCCCTCCATATTTCTAGGAGCGTCTAGCCGCTACGTAGGCAAAGTAGAGAGTGGGGTTTGAGATTATATCTCGACGGACTCCTAGTACCTTCCTTATTTCTAGGAGCTCCGAGCTGCCATATAGGCAAAGTAGGATAAGGAGTTTGAGAGTATCTCCTGACGGACTCCTACCTTATTTTTAAGAGCTCCTAATCGCCACATAGGCAAAGTAGGGTAAAGGGTTTGAGACTTTCTCGACGAACTTGTAGTGCCCTCTCTATTTCTAGGAGCTCCTAGCCGCTATGTAGGCAAAGGGGGGAGTGGGGTTTGAGATCATATCCCGACGGACTCCTAATTCCCTTCATATTTCAAGGAGCTCCTACCCTCTACGTCGAAAAAATAGAGATTGTGGTTTGAGAGCATATCTAGACGGACTCCTATTGTACTCCCTATTTTTAGGTACCCCTAGCCGCCAAATAGGCAAAGAAGAGGGTAGGGTTTGAGAGTATTTTTTGACAGACTCCTAGTTTATCTCTATTCTAGGAGCTCTTAGCTGTTACATAGGCAAGCTAGGGAGTGAGTTTGAGCGCATCTATCGATAGACTCCTAGTGCTCCCTATTTCTAGGAGCACTTACCCGTCACGTAGGAAAATAAGAGAGTGGGGTCTAAAAGAATCTCCTAATGAACTACTAGTGTCTCCCTATTTTTAGGATCTCCTAACCGCCACATATACAAAGTATGGAGTTGGGTTTAAGAATATCTCTCGACGGACTTCTAGTACCCTCCATACTTCTAGAAGCTTATATCCGACACATAAGCAAAGTTGGGAGTGGGGTTTGTAGCATCTTTTGACGAATTTGTAGTACCCCTTCTATTTCTAGGAGTTCCTAGACATTCCATAAGCAAAGAAGGGAGTGGAGTTTGAGAACATATCTCGACGAACTCCTTGTACCTTCCCTATTTCTAGGAGCTCCTAACCGATATATTTTAAATTTAGGAGTGAGGTTTGAGAGTATCTCCCGATGGACTATGTATGCCCTCCCTATTTCTAGAAGCTCTTAGACTACAAATAGGCAAAGCAGGAAGTGGGGTTTTAGAGTATCTATCAACGGAAATCTAGTGTCCTCCCTATTTCTAAGAGCTCCTAGCCGCCATATAGGCAAAGTAGAGAGTGGGAGTTGAGAGTATCTCTCGATGGACTCCTAGTGCCCTCCCTATTTCTAGGAGCTCTTATCTGCCACATAGAAAAAGTAGGGAGTGAAGTTTGAGAGCATATCCTGACGAACTTCTAGTGTCCAACCTATTTCTAGGAGCTCTTAACCGCCATATAGGTAAATTTGGGAGTAGGGTTTGAGAGTATCTCTCGACGGACTACGTATGCCCTCCCTAATTCTAGAATGTCCTAGCCCCCACATAGGCAAAGTAGGGTAAGTGATTCGAGAGCATCTCCCGACGGACTCCTATTGCCCTATATATTTCTAGGAGCTCCTAGCCGCTATGTCGGCAAACTAGGGAGTAGGGATTGAGAGCATCTCCCGACAGACCCCTAGGGCCCTCTCTATTTCTAGAAGCTCCTAACTACCACATTAGCAAAGTACGAAGTGGGGTTTGGCAGCATATCCCGATGGACTCCTAGAGCGCTCCTAATTTTTAGAAGCTTCTAGACGCCACAAAGGCAAAATAGGTAGTAGGGTTTGAGAGCATCTCCTACAGACTCATAGTGCCCTCCCTATTTCTAGGAGCTCCTAGATGGCACTTAGCAAAAGTAAGAAGAGGGTTTTGATAGCATATCCAGACAGAGTCCTAGTGCCTCCCTATTTCTAGGAGATCCTAGTCGCCATATAGGCAAAATAGGGAGTGGGGTTTGAGTGGTACTCGCGAAGGACAACTAGTGGCCTCCCTATTTTTATGAGCTCCAAGCTGGCATATAGGCAAAGTAAGAAGTGGGGTTTGAGAGCATCGCCTAACGGACTCCTAATTTCCACCTTATTTTTAGAAGCTCCTTGATGCTACATAGAAAAAGTAGGGAGTGGGATTTTAGAGCATCTCCCGACAGTCTCCAAATGCCCTCCCTATTCTAGCAGCTCCTAACTGCTACGTAGGCAAGCTAAGGAGTGGGATTGAGAGCATCTCCTGATTGATTACTCGTGCATAACTATTTCTTGAAGCTCTTAGTTGCCACTTATGAGAATTAGAATCTCCACACGGATTCCTAGTACCTCCTTATTTCGAGGAGCCCCTAACCACCACGTATGCAAAATAGGGAGTTGGGTTTGAGAGTATATCCCAACGAACTCCTAGCGCCCTCTTTATTTTGAATAACTCTAGCCTCCACATAGGCAAGAAAGGGAGTGTAGTTTGAGAGCATCTTTCGACAAACACATAGTGCCCTTCCTATTTCTAGGAGCTTCTAGGTGCCATGTAAGGAAAGTAGGGCATGGGATTTCAGAGCATCTCCTGATGGACTCCTAGTGCACTCTATATTTCTAGGAGCTTATAGCTACTACATAGGAAATATAGGAAGTGAGGTTTGAGAGCATCTTCTGATGAACTCCTAGTGCCCTCCCTATTTCAAGGAGCTTCTAGTCGCCACGTAGACAAAGTAAAGACTGGAGTTTGATAGTATATCTCGATGAACTTGTAGTGTCCTCTCGAATTTTAGAAGCTAGTAACCGGAATATAGGCAAAATAGGGAGTGGGGTTTGAGAGCATATCCCGATGGACTCCCAGTGCCTTCCATATTTTTAGGAGCTCCTAGCCAAAATATTGGCAATGTAGGGTAAAGGGTTTGAGAGTATCTCTCGGCAAACTCCTAGTGCTCTCCCTATTTCTAAGAGCTTCTAGTAACTACGTAGAAAAAGTAGGGAGTGGGGTTTGGGAGCATCTCCTAACGGACTTCTAGTGCCCTCCCTATTTCTAGGGGTTCCACACCGCCACTTAGGCAAAAAAAGTTAATGGGCTTTGAGTACATGTCCCAATAGACTCCTAGAGTCTCAATTTCTAGGAGCTCCTAACTGTCACGGAGGTAAAGCTAGTAGGGAGTGGGGTTTGAGAGCATCACCAATGGACTACATGTGCATTCTCTATTTCTAGGAGCTCATAGCCATCATATAAGCAAAGTAGGGAGTAGTGTTTGAGAGCATCTCCCGATGAACTTCTAGTGTCTTCGTTATTTCTAGGAGTTTCTAGCCGCCACGTAAGCAAAATCGAGAGTGGTGTTTAAGAGTATCTCCCAATGGACTCTTAGTGTCGTCCCTATTTCTAGGAGCTCCTAGCCGCTAAATAGGCAAAGTATGGAGTGAGATTTGAGAGCAAATCCCGACAGATTCCTAGTACCCTCTCTATTTTTAGGGGCTCTTAGCCGCTACATAGGCAAAGTAGGGTTAGGCGTTTAAGAGCATCTCCCAACGGACTCCTAGTAACCTCCTTATTTCTAGGAGCTCCTAGCCGCTAAATAGGTAAAGTAGGGAGTGGGGTTTGAGAGAATCTCCCGATGAACTCCTAGTGCCCTCCCTATTTCTAGGAGCTCATAACCACCACATTGGCAAAATAGGGAGTGAGGTATGAGAGCATATTTCGATGGATTCCAAGAGTCCTCTCTATTTTTAAGAGCTTCTAGCCGCCACATAGACAAAGTAGAGAGTGGGGTTTGAAAGCATCTCTCGACAGACTCATTGTGCCCTTTCTATTTCTAGGAGCTCCTAGCCGCCACATAAGTAACGTAGAGAGTGGGGTTTGCGAGCATCTCTCGACGAACTCCTAGTGTCCTCCTTATTTCTATGAACTCCTAGCCGGCCTATAGAAAAAGTAGGGGTGGGGTTTGAGAGATAATCCAGACAGACTTCTAGGACCTCCCTATTTCTTACTCTTTTTTTTTTTTAGAAATCCCTCTCGGTGTTGAGGGGGGTTCGGCCTAGACCCCTACTAATTTATTGAAAGGAAGGAAGATTCTAGGTTATAATTAGCTGACCGGCTCAGAACTAAGATCAAGAAGAAAAGCCCATGCACCAGGAGGTGTGTTACAAGCCCAAAGGTGGATGAGGGACCTAATCTACAAGACAAGGGATCCAACCGAGCCCCACTTCTCTTGGAAGTTACGTCGGTTCCGCTCAAGCCAAATAGCCCATGAGATCCCAACAGCGAGGATGTCACACCCCTTCCTAACCGGTACGTTTACAATATAGAGAGTTGGTTTGAGAGCATCACCTGACAAACTCCTTGTGTCCTCCCTATTTCTAGGAGCTCCGAGCCTCTACATATGTAATGTTGGGAATTGGGTTTGAGAGCATCTCTCGACGAACTCTAGTACCCTCTCAATTTCTAGGAGCTTCTAGCCTCCATATAGGCAAAGTAGAGAGTGGGATTTGAGAGTATTTATCGACAGACTCCTAGTGCCCTCCCTATTTCTTGGAGCTTCTAGCCGTCACGTAGGCAAAGTAGGGCGAGGGGTTTAAGAGCATCTCTCGACGGACTCCTAGTACACTTTCTATTTCTAGGAGCTCATAGCCGCCACATAGGAAAAATAAGAAGCGGGGTTTGAAGGCATCTCCCGACGGACTCCTAATGCCCTCTCTATTTATTGGAGCTTCTAGTCGCCACATGGGTAAAGTAAAGAGTAGTGTTTAAGAGTATCTCCCGATGAAATCATAGTACCCTTCATATTTCTAGGAGCGCCTAGCCGCTACATAGGCAACGTAAAGAGTGAGGTTTGAGATTATATCTCGACAGATTCCTAGTGCCTTCCCTATTTCTAGAAGCTCCTAGCCGCCACATAGGCAAAGTAGGATAAGGGGTTTGAGAGTATCTCCTGACGGACTCATACCCTATTTCTAGGAGCTCCTAGCCGCCACATAGGCAAAGTAGGGTAAAGAGTTTGAGAGTTTCTCCCGACGAACTTGTAGTGCCCTCCCTATTTCTAGGAGCTCCTAGCCGTTACGTAGGCAAAGTGGGGAGTGGGGTTTGAGATCATATCCCGACGGACTCCTAATTCCCTTCATATTTCTAGGAGCTCCTATCCTCTACGTTGAAAAAGTAGGAATTGTGGTTTAAGAGCATCTCTGGACAGACTCCTACTGTCCTCCATATTTTTATGTGCTCCTAGCCGCCAAATAGGCAAAGAAGGGGGTACGGTTTGATAGCATTTTTCGACAGACTCCTATTTTATCCCTATTCTATGAGCTTTTAGCTGTTACGTAGGCAAGCTAGGGAGTGAGTTTGAGAGCAACTCTCGATGGACTCCTAGTGATCCCTATTTCTAGGAGCACTTAGCCGCATGTAGGAAAATAGGGAGTGGGGTCTAAAAGAATCTCCCAACGGACTACTGGTTTCTCCCTATTTTTAGGAGCTCCTAACCGCCACGTATACAAAGTATGGAGTTGGGTTTAAGAGCATCTCTAGACGGACTATTAGTACCCTCCATACTTCTAGAAGCTCCTATCCCTCATATAAGCAAAGTTGGGAGTTGGGTTTGTAATATCTCTTGATGGACTCGTAGTGCCCCTTCTATTTCTAGGAGTTTCTAGCCATCACATAGGCGAAGAAGGGAATGGAGTTTGAGAACATATACCGATGAAACTCCTAGTATCCTCCCTATTTCTAGGAGCTCCTAACCAGCATATTTTAAATTCGGGAGTGAGGTTTGAGAGTATCTCCCGACGAACTATGAAAGCCCTTCCTATTTCTAGGAGCTCCTAGACTATATATAAACAAAGTAGGAAGTGGGGTTTGAGAGTATCTATCGACGGACATCAAGTGTCCTCCCTATTTCTAGGAGCTTCTAGCCGCCATATAGGAAAAGTAGATAGTGGGATTTGAGAGTATCTCTCGATGGACTCCCTCCCTATTTCTAGGAGCTCTTAGTCGCCATATAGGCAAAGTAGGGAGTGAAGTTTGAGAGCATATCCCGACGGACTTCTAGTGCCCAACCTATTTCTAGGAGCTTTTAACCACCACATAGGTAAATTAGGGAGTGGGGTTTGAGAGTATCTCCCAACGGACTACTTATGCCCTCCTTAATTCTAGGAGCTCCTAGCCCCCACATAGGCAAAGTAGGGTAAGTGATTTGAGAGCATCTCTCGACGTACTCCTATTGCCCTACATATTTCTTGGAGCTCCTAGTCACTATGTCGACAAACTAGATAGTGGGGATTGAGGGCATCTCATGATGGACCCCTAGTGCCCTCTCTATTTCTAGAAGCTCCTAATCGCCACATAAGCAAAGTACGAAGTGGGATTTGGGAGCATATCCCAAAGGACTCCTAAAGCACTCCTAATTTTTAGAAGCTTCTAGATGCCACAAAGGCAAAACAGGTAGTTGCGTTTGAGAGCATCTCCTGACAGACTCATACTGCCCTCCCTGTTTCTAGAAGCTCCTAGACGGTACTTAACAAAAGTAGGGAGAGGGGTTTGAGAGCATATCCAGATGGACTCCTAGTGCCTCCCTATTTCTAGGAGCTCCTAGCCGCTGTATAGGCAATGTAGGGAGTGGGGTTTGAGTGGTACTCAAGAAGGACAACTAGTGGCCTCCCTATTTTTATGAGCTCCAAGCTGGCACATAGGCAAAGTAAGAAGTGGGGTTTGAGAGCATCTCCTAATGAACTCCTAGTGTCCACCTTATTTGTAGAAGCTCCTTGCCACCACATAGAAAAAGTAGGGAGTGGAATTTGAGAGCATCTCCCGACAGTCTTCAAATGCCCTCTCTATTCTAGAAGCTCCTAGCCGCTACATAGGCAAGCTAGGGAGTGGGATTGAGAGCATCTCCCAATGGATTACTTATGCCAAACTATTTCTTGAAGCTCATAGCCGCCACTTATAAAAATTAGAGAGTGGGGTTTGATAAAATCTCCCAACGGATTCCTAGTACCTTCTTATTTCGAGGAACCCCTAACCACCACATATGCAAAGTAGGGAGTTAGGTTTGAGAGTATATCCTGACGAACTCCTAGCGCCCTCTATATTTTTAGTAGCTTCTAGCCTCCACATAGGCAAGATAGGGAGTGCAGTTTGAGAGCATCTTCCGACAAACACACAGTGCCCTCCCTATTTCTAGGAGCTTCTAGCCGCCACATAAGAAAAGTAAGGTGTGGGGTTTTAGAGCATCTCCTAACGGACTCCTAGTGCACTTTATATTGTAGGAGATCATAGCTGCTACATAGAAAAAGTAGGAAGTGGGGTTTGAGAGCATCTCCTGATGAACTCCTAGTGCCCTTCCTATTTCAAGGAGCTTCTAGCTGCCACGTAGGCAAAGTAAAGACTAGAGTTTGATAGTATCTCTTGAGGAACTCGATGTGCAGTCTCTAATTTTAGGAGCTAGTAATCGCAACATAGGCAAAATAGGGAGGAGTTTGAGAGCATATCCCGAAGGACTCCCAGTGGCTTTCCTATTTTTAGGAGCTTCTAGCCATAATATTGGCAAAGTAGGGTATGGGGTTTGAAAGTATCTCTCGACGAACTCCTAGTGCTCTTCCTATTTCAAGGAGCTCCTAGTAGCTACGTAGAAAAAGAAGGGAGTGAGGTTTGAGAGCATCTCCTAATGGACTCCTGGTGCCCTATCTATTTCTAGGGGTTCCACACTACCACATAGGCAAAAAAAGGTAGTAGGTTATGAGTATATATCCCAAAAGACTCCTAGAGCCTTGATTTCTAGGAGCTCCTAGCTGTCACAGAGGTAAATCTAGTAGGGAGTAGGGTTTGAGAGCATCACCAACGAACTCCTTGTACACTCTATATTTCTACGAGCCTATAGGCAAAGTAGGGAATGGGGTTTGAGAGTATCTCCCGACGGACTCCTAGTATCCTCGTTATGTCTAAGAGTTTCTAGCCGCTACATAGGCAAAATAGATAGTGGTGTTTGAGAGTATCTCCCGATGGACTCTTAGTGTCGTCCATATTTCTAGGATCTCCTAGCCACTAAATAGGCAAAGTAGGGAGTAAGATTTGAGAGCAAATATTGATAGATTCCTAGTACCCTCTCTATTTTCAGGGGCTCTTAATCGCTATATAGGCAAAGTAAGGTAAGGGGTTTAAGAGCATCTTCCAATAAACTCCTAGTGACCTTCCTATTTCTAGGAGCTCCTAGCCGCTAAATAGGTAAAATAGGGAATGGGGTTTGAGAGAATCTCCTGACGAAGTCCTAGTGCCCTTCCTATTTCTAGGAGCTCCTAACCACCACATTGGCAAAATAGGGAGTGGGGTTTGAGAGCATATTCTGATGGATTCCAATAGTCCTCCCTATTTTTAGGAGCTCCTAGCCGCCACATAGGCAAAGTAGAGAGTGGGGTTTTAGAGCATTTCTAGACAGACTCCTTGTTCCCTTTCTATTTTTAGGAGCTCCTAGCCGACACATAGGTAAAGTAGAGAGTGGGGTTTGCGAGCATCTCCCGAAGAACTTCTAATGTCCTCCTTAATTCTATGAACTCCTAGCCGACCCATAGGAAAAGTAGGGGTGGGGTTTGAGAGCTTATCCAGACGGACTCCTAGTGCCTCCCTATTTTTATTTTTTTTAAGAAATCCCTCTCGGTGTTGAGGAGGGTTCGGCCTAGACCCCTACCAGTTTATTGAAATGAAGGAAGATTCTAGGTTACAATTAGCCGACCGGCTTAGAACTGAGATCAAGAAGAAAAGCCCGTACACCAGGAGGTGTGTTACAAGCCCAAAGGTGGATGAGGGACCTAATCTATAAGACAAGGGATCCAATCGAGCCCGACTTCCCTTGGAAGGTGCGTCGGTTTTGCCTAAGCCAGATAGCCCACGAGATCCCATCAGTGAGGATGTCCCATCCCTTCCTAACCGACACGTTTGCAACGTAGGGAGTTAGGTTTGAGAGTATCTCCCGACAAACTCCTTGTGTGCTCCTAATTTCTAGGAGCTCCTAACCTCTATGTATGTAATGTTGCGAATTGGGTTTGACAGCATCTCCCGATGAACTTCTACTACCCTCTCTATTTCTAGGAGCTTCTAGCCTCTATATAGGCAAAGTAGGGAGTGGGATTTGAGAGTATTTATCGACGGACTCCTAGTGCCTCCCTATTTCTAGGAGCTTCTAATCGTCACATAGGCAAATTAGGATGAGGGGTTTATGAACATCTCCCGACGGACTCCTTGTGTACTTTCTATTTCTAGGAGCTCATAGCCGCCACATAGAAAAAATAAGAAGCGGGGTTAGAAAGCATCTCTCGACGGTATCCTAATGCCCTCTCTATTTATTGGAGCTTCTAGTCGCCACATGGGCAAAGTAGATTGTAGTGTTTGAGAGTATCTCCCGATGAACTCGTAGTTCCCTCCATATTTCTAGGAGCGTCTAGCCACTACGTAGGCAAAGTAGAGAGTAGGGTTTGAGATTATATCCCGACGAACTTCTAGTGCTTTCCCTATTTCTAGGAGCTCCTAGCCGCTACATAGGCACAGTAGGATAAGGGGTTTGAGAGTATCTCCTGACGAACTCCTACCCTATTTCAAGGAGCTTCTAGCCGCCACATAGGCAAAGTAGGGTTAGGGGTTTGAGAGTTTCTCCTGAAGAACTTATAGTGCCCTCCCTATTTCTAGGATTGTGGTTTGAGAGCATATCTAGATGGACTCTTACTGTCCTCCCTATTTTTAGGTTCCCCTAGTCGCCAAATAGGCAAAGAAGGGGGTAGGGTTTGAGAGCATTTTTCGACATACTCCTAGTTCATCCCTATTCTTGGAGCTCTTAGCTGTTACGTAGGAAAGCTAGGGAGTGAGTTTGAGAGCATCTCTCGATGGACTCCTAGTGCTCCTTATTTCAAGGAGCACTTAGCCGCCATGTAGGAAAATTAGGAAGTGCGGTCTAAAAGAATCTCCCAACGGACTACTAGTGTCTTCCTATTTTTAAAAGCTCCTAACCGCCACGTATACAAAGTATGGAGTGGGGTTTAAGAGCATCTCTCGACGGCCTACTTGTACCCTCCATACTTCTAGAAGCTCCTATCCGTTACATACACAAAGTTGGAAGTAGGGTTTATAGCATCTCTTGATGGACTCGTAGTGCCCCTTCTATTTCTAGGAGTTCCTAGCCATAACATAGGCGAAGAAGGAAGTGGCGTTTGAGAACATATCCCGATGAACTCTTAGTACCATCCCTATTTCTACAAGCTCATAACCGGTATATTTTAAATTTGGTAATGGGGTTTGAGAGTATCTCCCGACGGACTATGTATGCCCTCCCTATTTCTAGGAGCTCTTAGACTACATATAGGCAAAGTAGAAAGTGGGGTTTGAGAGTATCTATCGACGAAAATCTAGTGTCCTCCCTATTTCTAGGAGCTCCTAGCCACCATATAGGCAAAGTAGAGAGTGGGATGTCAGAGTATCTCTCAATGGACTCCCAGTGCCCTCTCTATTTCAAAAAGCTCATAGCCACCTCATAGGCAAAGTAGGGAGTGAAGTTTGAGATCATATCCCAATGGATTTCTAGTGCCCAACCTATTTCTAGTAGCTCTTAAACACCATATAGGTAAATTAGGGAGTGGGGTTTGAGAGTATCTCCCGGCAGACTACGTATGCCCTCCCTAATTCTAGGAGCTCCTAGCCCTCACATAGGCAAAGTAGGGTATATGATTTGAGAGCATCTTTCGACGGACTCTTATTGCCCTATATATTTCTAGGAGCTCCTAACCTGTAACGACGCTTTTTTTTATTTATTTTACTGTGGCGGGTCTGTTGGAGCCAGCGAGGTTCGCGCGCCGGCGTGTCTCGACGTGAGTCGAGGTCGAGTCAGGCGCGGTGCGGTCAAAGCCAGAGAAAAAAGAAAAAAACAAGAAAGAAGAAAGAAAGAGAAAAAAAAAACTAATAAAACTAAAACCTAAACCTTTACCCGAACCCGACCCAACCCCCCAAAACAATCTCGACCTTCTCTCTCTCTCTCTCTCTCTCTCTCTTTCTCTCTCTCTCTCTCTCTCTCTCTCTCTCTATGTTCCTCCCTCTTTCGGATCTCTCTCACCCTCTCACCCGAGCTCTCTCTTCTCTTTCGGATCTGTCCCTTCCTATCTCGTTCTCCCCCAAACCCGACCCGATCCGACCGGGCCCCCATCCGATGCTCCCCTCTTGAGCCGCCCTACCCAGCCGCCCTACCCGCTGCCCCTACCCAGCCGCTCTACCCACCGCCCCTACCCAGTCGCCCTACCCGCCGCCCCTACCCTGCTGCCGCCGCCCCCCTTCCCCCTTTAAAAAACTCACACCTGACCTTCTTCCCCCTTCCCCTATCCAATCCCTCCTCAACCCTCTCCGATCTCCCTCATATCTCCCTGATCTCTCTATTTTCTCTCTCGCGGTGAGGTTTTGCGCACACGGCGTCGGAGAGCAACCAGCCGGAGCACGCCGGTGCCGGAGGAAAGTCGTCGGCCGGAGCTTGGAGGGAGGAGCCCCAAGTCAGTCCTCTTCCCCCCCCCCCCTTCTATTTTCTTTTATGTATGTGTGTGTGTTGTGGGTTGACCGACCATAGCCACCCCCTTTCGCCTCTTCTTCTCTTGCCACGGCCATAGCCGTCGGCCCGGTGACCGGCGACTGTGCAGCCGGCGAGACCCAACCCAGCCAAGCCCCACCGGCCACCACAAGCACCAATCCGGCAGCCCTTGTTGCCTTGAGCATAGCCGTCACCCTCGACGCAGACATGGCGGCCACTGGCTATGTAACCTGCGGCTGTGCAATCGATGAATCCCGACCAGCCACAACTAGGTTGATCACCCTGCTGCCCAGCCACCAGGCGGCTACCTAATGCATACATTTCCCCTTGCTATCGTGATAGTCGTCGGCTGATTGGATTGGCCGGTGGCTGTCTTGCTGGCGAAACCAACCCTGTGCTGGCCGCCCTGTTTCTTTATGGATCATGTCGACCCCAAACCGGTAGCCGACACTTTGGTTGCAGCCATGGCTGCCGGCCCGGTGGCCGACGGTTGTGCAACCAAAGAAGCCCAGCTAAACACCCGGTGGCATCCGACCACCCTTGGGTCTCTATTGGGGCAGCCATTACTGGTCGGCCAGGTGACCGTCGGCTATGCAATCGGCCTAGAGCCGACATAGGGCAAACCTTGTCCCTGCGTAGCCTAGTGCACGCCATCGAACGTTACTCGAGCCGGGCAGAAATCTGGCGATTGGATAGCCGGCAATGCAAGCTAGACTGTAGCCATTTTTCCCTTGCCCCTGCTACGACCGTCACCGGTTGCTTGACGACCGGTGGACCGGAGGCAGGTAGCCTTGATGATCTCACGCCAAGTTGTGGCTTGGCACACCAACCCCGACCTCCCCACAATATAGATCAAGCCCTTTGGGCCCACACTTGTGGTTAGCGGGCTCGATCTCCTCGGTCACGCTCACTCAAAGTTGATGATACCGATGCGGGCCAAACCACCTTGCATAGCCATTTGCGCATGAGACCGACCCCTTTTAGCGACAACGATGCACTACTTAGCGACTTGGGCTGGCCACTAATACGACTCCCGTGCAAAACCCGCCAATTCATAAATCAAGCCCGACCGTGATCAGCTTTACCGATTTTGCCACCGACCGACGCGGTTATGACCGTTTGGCCGGATTAGTGCTATTGGACCCTAATGTGACTCTTGGCATCGGCAACGCCGACTAACCAAGATGGTATATTTGGCATATCGTTTTGCGTGCCAGTAGACCGGCGTCCGATGACGTATAAATTCTCGACTCGGCCAACTCAGGTCTAAGCCAATGATATTTTGGTAGCACATAATGGCCATAGGCCCGCTGGTATGTTTGGCAATTAGTGGGCATGTGGACCAAGTCAGAGACGGAGCAGAGGACACCTAGCAACATCATCCCGAGCACACTTTTCAGGTGACACTGCACGCTGTTTAGATAATTAGTTGTGCTATTATAGAAATTAAGGGTAGGTGTCCATAATGCTGCATGCGGGTCCCGTCGGACAACGTCGCATGTGGTCGAGTGGACCCCGCCTTGCATGCGGAGTCGCGAGTCCGGCGACGCATGCTTAATAATATAATTAAATAATAAATTTTCTGATTGCTTGGACACCGTAAGTAGGAATTCCCTTAAGGTTAGAAATTAATAATTAAATAATAATTATCGGGCTCACTCTCCTCGGTGGAGTGTGGAGACCCAGGCACACGGGAATACGGGCGAGAGTAAATTTTTATAGTTATTGTAATGCATGGGTTGTGAGCGCGGTGCGAATCCCAGGGTAAAACATCGGAGTTACTTTAATATTAAAATTGTGTGATATTCTATCATGTGGAAACATTCGGACTCCGTGCGCGTAAGGGCCGTGAACCACCATGCGCGCACAGCCAAAGATCAGTAGGTCAGGGGATCGCGGGCAGGGGTTGTGGTAAAGCCAATAGGAGGTGCCCTCGAAGAGGGATTGGCCTAACAAGCTTGTCCCGGGGTAGTTGAAGCCCCCAAGGAAAGCAAGTTGGGCGGTAGAGCTCCACCGTGAAAGACAAAAAACCCCTTATGATCATATGGGTGACTTTGCGCATGGTGTCGGAGTATGCGCGGTGAGAGAGTTGGCCCTCTACATTGAAATAAAAGGCCCTATAGTAATGCCCAACCGGGGGCAGGATGAACAAAATATCCGGGGTTCACATTGGGTGTGTTTAATTTTATTAATTATAAAATGGTACTCTCGATAACCTAGTGACAGTAGGGATTGCATGCGAATGTAGACATTGCATGGACACTTAGGGTGTGATTGAGAATATAGTCGGGCAATTAGGCTAATCAGTAAATTGTTTATAAATGTGGGCGTTATTAATTACCTAGGCAGTTAGCTTGTCACTAGCCATTTATTTGGCTAATCTCCCAATTCATTTTGGGGGCTACTTATTCCCATGAGTAGGCTCTTCTGCAGGTTCATAGACTCATGGGTAGCATCAGCACGAGGCTAGCGGCGGAGTTAGGACGGTGGTAGAGTTTCGATTTCAGTATATTGTGTAGCAGTACTGTTTCTTTCTGGCATTGTAATTGAACTAGGTTTGGCTTAGTGTATGTTATTAGTGGCAATGCTACAGCTGTGTTCTTTTTGGGTAGGCCTCTCCTCAAGGCCCCAAGCCTAGGGTAGCTCATAATGAAAATATAAGTTGTAAAGTGAACAAATTGACTAGACCATTAGATAGGATATGTGAACCAGTTCCTGAGTGCTAGAGAGCGGGCGAGGCTACTCGGCTCGCCGTTAGAGGCTTGAGCCTTGTGCTCCCTTAAAAGGGACTTCTATCAGCATGTGGGGCACCGGTAGGCCGCACATGCTGAGAGGATAACCCGGTTGAGGGTCGAGCGTGATCATCTCTCTGTCGAAAAAAAAAATTTATATTTCTCTACCTTCTTTAAAAATAAATAAATAAATAAATAAAAATGTTTTCGTAAAAAAAGTAAGTTTTAAAATATTCCTTGAGAGAGAGAAGTCCTATGAGGAACCCTAATTGAAGTAGACAGTTGACCAAACCCTAAAACCCTTGGTTTTTCTCAATTCACACCCCAGGGATCGGTTCTGGATTTCTGGGGCGCGACAGCTGGTATCAAAGCCTAGGGATATGTTCCTAGGAGTAGTTTTTAGTTGGGTCTAGAGTCTTATTAGGAGGTTAGCGTTAGACTAATCCCTTCTCTTTTTTGATGGCGGGCACTAGGAGTGGTAATGGTGCTAACAATGCAGTAGGATCGTCCGCTGGGCCAGACAGCACGACAATGATGATGGAGATGCTCCAGGGGATGGCCGCTATGGTCCAGCAGTAGCAGGCTGCTATTGCTCAGCAGCAGACGGCTGCTCAGCAGCAGGCAGAGCTAGCTCAGGCTACCCTTGCCCAGGCTCAGGCTCGTCAGCAGGCCTAGGGCGAGCGGTAGGGAAAGTTGCTGAAGGACTTTAAGGCAATAGGACCACCGAGCTTCCGGGGTGAGCCAGACCCCTTGGAGGCCGATCGATGGTTCCAGTAGACTGAGAAGATATTGAACGCGTTGGGCATCACCGATGATAAGAGAGTCACCTTTGCCTCATACCAGTTCAAGGCTGAGGCAGACTTCTGGTGGCAGACAGTTCAGCGCACCCGAGCAGCAGATCGAGGAGCGATCACTTAGCCAGAGTTCGAGGAAATCTTTCGGAAGAAGTTCTTTCCGGTCACCGTGCAGAACCGGATGGAGATGGAGTTTCTGGCGCTCTACCAGGGGTCTCGTACTGTGTCACAGTATGAGGCCAAATTCTCGGAGCTTGCGAGGTATGCTCCTCACCAGGTGGCGACCGATGGCAGGAGGGCTATGCGCTTTGAGCATGGCTTGAACCCGGTGATCAGGGGTAGGGTTGCTGCCTTCTTGGGGCAATCCTATGAGGAGTTGGTCAACCGGTCCCAGGTGGTGGAGCAGGAGATGAAGGAGTCTCGTCAGATCTTAGAGAAGCGGGGTAATGGCAGTCGCCATGGCCTACCGGCTGAAAAGAGGTTCAGACCCACGGAGGTTCAACCCCCGCCTTGCCAGTCTCAGTATTTCCATGGTCCTCCAGTTCCTGAACCCCAGAGGCGTGGCTGTTTCCAGTACGACCGCTTGAGCATCTGAAGTGGAGCTGCCCACAGAGAGGTCCCCACAGAGAGGTCAGCAGCAGCGTCTTCCCGAGCCACCGCAGCAGAGGCCTTTCCCCCGTCAGGGCGGAGGAGCCAATTAGGCCCAGGGCAGGGCATACTTGTTGGTCGGTCAAGACCCAGAGGCTTTTGGGGGAGCGATCGAAGGTAACCCTGAACTTAGTAGTTCAATTCTCAGTCGTAGTTACTTTACTGCCTTTGATTTATTTGGGGGCTTGTTAGGATTAGTTTTGGTCATAGCTAGCTTAGCCTCTTACATTCTTTCGGTATAGTTAGGCACCCTTCCTGTCTTCTCGACCCTGGCCCATATTCTTTTCGATAGTGGATCCACGCACTCCTATATTGCCCCTAGTTTTATCAAAACTTTGGGACTGGAGTCGGCCCCATTGGGTCACACTCTGTCGATGTTTTCACTGCTCGGGGTAAGTACCGATGTGGACCGAGTCTGCCAGAACTGCATCATTCTTGTTGGAGATAGGGAGCTCTCGGCTGACCTGATTATCTTAGACTTGAGAGGAGTGGATGTGTTGCTCGGGATAGACTGGATGTCGGCTTACCATGTCACCCTCGACTGCTTCTCGAGGAAGGTCACCTTCTCACCTCCGGGGAGTGAGGTCTTCTACTTTATGGGAGACAATCAGAAGGCTATGTGCTCGATATCGCTGCAGTAGATCACCCTCAGCTTACTGGCACAGCTACCGAGTAAGGATCGAGATGGGAACCCAGTAGTACTCCTGCCGATGGTTCATGAGTTCCTAGACGTCTTTCCAGATGAGCTCCCAGACTTACCTCCACATCGGGAGGTCGAGTTTGTTATAGATCTGGTACAGGGAGCAGCACCGGTCTCGATTGCTCCGTACCGGATGGCTCCTGCTGAGTTAAAGGCGCTGAAGACCCAGTTGGAGGAGTTGCTTGACCGAGGCTTTATTCATCCCAGCACATCTCCTTGGGGAGCCCCGGTCCTCTTTGCTCAGAAGAAGGATGGGACGAAGAGGCTTTGCATTGATTATTACAAGCTGAATAGCCTCACGATAAAGAACAAGTACCTGTTGCCGCGGATAGAGGATCTGTTTGATCAGCTGAAGGGTGTTTGTTGCTTCTCGAAAATTAATCTGAGGACTGGATATCACCAGCTTGCTGTGAGGGCAGAGGATATTCTGAAGATAGCATTTCGGACGCGATACGGGCACTATGAGTTCTTAGTCATGCCCTTCGGTCTGACGAACGCTCCTGCATCATTTATGGATCTGATGAACCGTGTCTTCAGCATGTTCCTGGACAGATTTGTGGTAGTATTTGTGGACGATGTCCTCATTTACTCGAAAATAGAGGAAGATCATCGGGAGCACCTGAGCATAATATTACAGACCCTCAGAGATCACCAATTGTATGCCAAGCTTAGTAAGTGTGAGTTCTGGATGCAGGAGGTGAAGTTCCTCGGACACGTTGTCTCGAAGGAAGGTATTTCGGTGGATCCAGCGAAGATAGAGGCCGTTATGGACTGGGAGCAGCCATGGAATATCTTCGAGATCAGGAGTTTCTTGGGGCTAGCAGACTACTATCGATGCTTCGTGGAGAGATTCTCGCGTCTGGCTGCACCTCTCACCCATCTGACTAAGAAGGGTGTCAAGTTCGAGTGGTCAGAAGATTATGAGAAGTCCTTCCGAGAGTTGAAGCGGTGTCTCACTTTGGCCCCAGTACTCATGATTTTGGCTAATGGCAAGGGCTATGTGGTCTTCACCGATGCCTCATTGATGAGGCTTGGAGCAGTTCTGATGCAGGACGGCAGAGTAGTTGCATACGCCTCGAGACAGCTGAAGACTCACGAGAAGAATTATCCCACCCATGATTTGGAGTTGGCTGCGGTGGTTTTTGCCTTGAAGATATGGAGGCATTACCTATACAGTGAGGAGTTTGAGATGTATTGCGATCACAAGAGCCTGCGGTGCATCGCAAGTCAGAAGGATATGAACCTGCGGCAGACGAGGTGGATCGAAGTCCTGAAGGACTTCAACTATTCGTTCTTTTACCATCCTAGTAAAGCGAATGTTGTTGCTGATGTCCTGAGCCGGAAGTCCCGTAGCCAGCTTCCAGATTGTTGATAGATCGACACAACTTTTTGGCTACGATAGAAGGCTTTGATTTGTGGGTTCAGTAGGAGCCTTCTCGTACCGTGTTACACACCATGCGAGTACAGCCCAGCCTACTTCAGAAGGTGATTGTAGCACAGAGGTTGGATTCAGAGCTAGAGAAGATGAGAGCACGGTTGATAGTGGGGAGTCTGTTCCAGACTGGTCAGTTGATGCTGATGGAGGTCTGAGATTCCAGAGGAGGTTATGCCTTCCCACTGATGAGGAGGTTCGAGAGGAGGTGCTATCAGAGATGCATCGATCTAGATTCTCAGTGCACCCCGGTAGCACCAAGATGTACCATGACTTGCGGAGGCAGTTCTGGTGGAAGGGCATGAAGCGGGATGTGGCCGCCTTCATGTCCAGATATTTAACTTGTCAGCAAGTCAAGGCTGAGCACCAGAGACCGGCTGGATTGCTGAATCCACTCCCAGTAGCTGAGTGGAAATGGGAGCATATTACGATGGACTTTGTTTCGAGATTGCCCTTGACCCGGAATAGGCATGGCTCAGTTTGGGTGATCATGGACAGACTGACGAAGTCGGTGCACTTTATTCCTATGCGAACAACGATGACGTTCATCGACCAGGCAAAGCTGTACGTGAGGGAGATTGTTAGACTGCACGGAGTTTAAGTTTCCATCGTCTCAGACCGAGGTCCTCGGTTTGTTTCTCACTTTTGGGAGAGTCTGGAGACAGCCTTGGGGACTGAGCATAGTTTTAGCACAGCCTTCCACCCTCAAATAGATGAACAGTCAGAGAGGATGATTCAGATTCTGGAGGATATGTTGCAGGCATGTTCTGTGAATTTTAGAGGCAGTTGGGAGGAGCATCTAGCTCTTGTGGAGTTCGCCTACAACAATAGCCACCAAGCCAGCATCGGCATGGCCCCCTATGAGGCCTTGTACGGGAGGCCATGTCGGTCACCTCTTTGTTGGGTGGAGGTAGGAGAGCGGAGCCTTTTGGGACCGGAGCTCGTTCAGGAGACGACGGAGAAGATCCAGCTGATCAGGGAGCGACTTCGAGCGGCACAGAGTCGACAAAAGAGCTATGCTGATGTGCGTCGATGCCCGCTCGAGTTCACCGTTGGAGATCATGTCTTCTTAAAGGTTTCCCCTCGTCGAGGCATCACGAGGTTTGGGAAGAAAGGGAAGTTGGCTTCGAGATTCATCGGCCCCTTCGAGATTTTGGAGAGAGTTGGTGAGGTGGCATATCGGTTGGCGCTGCCTCCATAGCTCTCTAGTGTCAACGGTGTCTTCCACGTGTCGATGCTTCGGAGGTACGAGCCGGACCCGTCCCACGTGCTGGATTGGCAGGACCTAACACTCAGTCCAGATGCGTCCTATAAGGAGCAACCGATCAGGATTCTGGCTAGCGAGGATCGAGTGCTTCGCACGAGACCATCCCCATGGTGAAAGTGCAGTGGCAGCACTATAGTGAGGAGGAAGCTACTTGGGAGCTTGAGTCTGCGATACGATCCCTATACTCGTCTTTTTTTGATGACTAGTGTTATTTAATTTTCGGGACGAAAATTCTATTAAGGTGGGTAGGATGTAATGACCCTTTTTTTTTTTACTGTGGCGGGTCTGACGGAGCCAGCGAGGTTTGCATGCCGGCGCGTCTCGACGTGAGTCGAGGTCGAGTCATGCGCGACGCGGGCAAAACCAGAGAAAAAAAAAAGAAGAAAGAAAGTGAAAAAAAAACTAATAAAACTAAAACCTAAACCCTTACCCGAACCCGACCCAACCCCCCAAAACAACCCCGACCCTCTCTCTCTCTCTCTCTCTCTCTCTCTCTCTCTCTGTTCCTCCCTCTCTCAGATCTCTCTCACCCTCTCACCCGAGCTCTCTTTTCTCTCTCAGATCTCTCCCTTCCTCTCTCCCTCCCCCCAAACCCGACCCGATCCGACCGGGCCCCCATCCGACGCTCCCCTCTCGAGCCGCCCTACCTACCGCCCCTACCCAGCCGCCCCTACCCTGCCGCCGCCGCCCCCCTTCCCCCTTTAAAAACCCCTTACCCGACCCTCTTCCCCCTTCCCCTGTCTGATCCCTCCTCAACCCTCTCTGATCTCCCTCATATCTCCCCGATCTCTCTCTTTTCTCTCTCGTGGTGGGGTTTTGTGCATGTGGTACCGGAGAGCAACCAGCCGGAGCGCGCCGGTACCGGAGGAGAGCTGCCAGCCGGAGCTTGGAGGGAGGAGCCCCAAGTCAGTCCTCTTCCCCCCCTTCTGTTTTCTTTTGTGTGTGTGTGTGTGTGTATGTTGTGGGTTGACCGACCACAGCCACCCCTTTTCGCCTCTTCTTCTCTTGCCACGGCCATGGCCGCCGGCCCGATGGTCGGCGACTATGTAGCCGGCGAGACCCAACCCAGCCAAGCCCTACCGGCTACCACAAACACCAATCCGGCAGCCCTTGTTGCCTCGAGCACAGCCGTCACCTTCGACACAGACATGGCGGCCGCCGGCTATGTAACCGACGGCTGTGCAGTCGACGAATCCTGACCAGCCATGGCTAGGCCGATCACCCTACTACCCGGCAACCAGGTGGCCACCTAATGCTTATATTTCCCCTTGCTATCGTGATGGTCGTCGGCTGATTGGATTGGCTGGTAGCTGTCCTGCTGGCGAAGCCAACCCTGTGCTGGCCGCCCTGTTTCTTTGTGGATCATGTCGACCCCAAACCGGTAGCCGACACTTTGGTTGCAGCCATGGCTGCCGGCCCGGTGGTCGACGGTTGTACAACCAAAGAAGCCCGGCCAAATACCCGGTGGCATCCGACCACCCTTGGGTCGCTATTGGGGCAGCCATTGCCGGTCGGCCAGGTGGCCGCCGGCTATGCAATCGTCCTAGAGCCGACATAGGGCAAACTTTGTCCCGGCGTAGCCTAGTACACGCCATCGAACCTTACTCGAGCCGGGCAAAAATCCGGCAATGCCAAGCTAGACTGTAGCCATTTTTCCCTTGCCCCTGCTACGACCGTCGCCGGTTGCTTGACGACCGGTGGACCGGTGATAGGTAGCCCCGATGATCTCATGCCAAGTTGTGGCTTGGCACACCAACCCCAACCTCCCCACAATGTAGATCAAGCCCTTTGGGCCCACACTCGTGGTTAGCGGGCCCGATCTCCTCGGGTCACGCTAACTCAAAGTTGATGATACCGATGCGGGCCAAACCACCTCGCATAGCCATTTGCGCACGAGACTGATCCCTTTTAGCGACAACGATGCACTACTTAGCGGCCTGGGCTGGCCACTAGTACGACTCCCGTGCAAAACCCGTTTTTTCATAAATCAAGCTCGACCGTGATCGGCTTTGCCGATTTTGCCACCGACCGACGCAGTTATGACCGTTTGGCCGGATTAGTGCTATTGGACCCTAATGTGACTCTTGGCGTCGGCAACACCGACTAACCAAGACGGTATCTTTGGTGCATCGTTTTGCGTGCCAGTAAATCGGCGTCCGATGACGTATAAATTCTCGACTCGGCCAACTCAGGCCTAAGCTAATGATATTTTGGTAGCACATAATGACCATAGGCCCACTGGTATGTTTGGCAGTTAGTGGGTGCGTGGACCAAGTCAGAGACGGAGCAGAGGACGCCTAGCAACATCATCCCGAGCACACTTTCCAGGTGACACTGCATGCTGTTTAGATAATTAGTTGTGCTATTATAGAAATTAAGGGTAGGTGTCCATAATTCTACATGCGGGTCCTGCCGGACATTGTCGCATGTGGTCGAGTGGACCCCGCCTTGCATGCGGAGTCGCGAGTCCGGCGATGCATGCTTAATAATATAATTAAATAATAAATTTTCTGATTGCTTAGACACCGTAAGTAGGAATTCCCTTAAGGTTAGAAATTAATAATTAAATAATAATTATCAGGCTCGCTCTCCTGGGTGGAGTGTGGAGACCCAGGCACACGGGAATACGGGCGAGAGTAAATTTTTATAGTTATTGTGATGCATGGATTGTGAGCGCGGTGCGAATCCCAGGGTAAAACATTGAAGTTACTTTAATATTAAAATTGTATGATATTCTATCGTGTGGAAACATTCGGACCCTGTGCGTGCAAGGGTCGTGAACTACCCTGCGCGCACAACCGATGATCAATAGGTCAGGGGGTCACGGGCAGGGGTTGTGGTAAAGCCAATAGGAGGTGCCCTCGAAGAGGGATTGGCCTAGTAATCCTGTCCCGAGGTAGTTGAAGCCCCCAAGAAAAGCAAGTTGGGCGGTAGAGCTCCACCGTGAAAGACGGGAAACCCCTTCTGATCATATGGGTGACTTTGCGCATAGTGTCGGAATATGCGCGGTGAGAGAGTTGGCCCTTTACATCGAAAGAAAAGGCCCTATAGTAATGCCCGACCTGGGGCAGGATTAACAAAATATCCGGGGTTTACATTGGGTGTGTTTAATTTTATTAATTTTAAAATGGTATTCTCGATAACCTAGTGATAGTAGGGATTGCATGCGAATGTAGACATTGCATGGACACTTAGGATGTGATTGTGAATATAGTCGGACAATTAGGATAATCAGTAAATTGTTTATAAATGCAGGCGTTATTAATTACCTAGGCAATTAGCTTTTCACTAGCAATTTATTTGGCTAATCTCCCAATTCATTTCGGAGGCTACTCATTCCCACGAGTAGGCTCTTCTGTAGGTTCGGAGACTCAGGGGTAGTCGCAACACGAGGCCAGCGACGGAGTTAGGACGGTGGTAGAGTTTCGATTTCAGTATGTCATGTAGCAGTACTATTTCTTTCTGGCATTATAATCGAACTAGGTTTGGCTTAGTGTATGTTATTAGTGGCAATGATACATCTGTGTTCTTTTTGGGTAGGCCTCTCCTCAAGGTCCCAAGCCTAGGGTATCTCACTATGAAAATATAAGTTGTAAAGTGAACAAATTGACTAGCCCATTAGATAGGATATGTGAACTAGTGCCTGAGTGCTAGAGAGTGGGTGAGGCTACTCGGCTCGCCGTCAGAGGCTTGAGCCTCGTGCTCCCTTAAAAGGGACTTCTGTCAGCATGTGGGGCGCCGGTAGGCCGCACATGCTGAGAGGATAAACCGGTTGAGGGTCGAGTGTGATCATCTCTCTGTCGAAAAAAAAAATTGTATCTCTCTACCTTCTTTAAAAATAAATAAATAAAAATATTTTCGTTAAAAAAGTAAGTTTTAAAATATTCCTTGAGAGAGAGAAGCCCTGTGAGGAACCCTAATTGAAGAAGACAGTTGACCAAACCCTAAAACCCTTGGTTTTTCTTAATTCACACATCAGGGATCGGTTCCGGATTTCTGGGGCGTGACATAACCGCTATATCGGCAAACTAGGGAGTGGAGATTGAGAGCATCTCCCGACGGAATCCTAGGGCCCTCTCTATTTCTAGAAGCTTCTAACCACCACATAAGCAAAGTACGAAGTGAGGTTTGGGAGCATATCCCGACGGACTCCTTGAGCGCTCCTAATTTTTAGAAGCTTCTAGATGCCACAAAGGCAAAATAGGTTGTAGGGTTTCAGAGCATCTCCTGACAGACTCATAGTGCCCTCCCTGTTTTTCGGAGGTCCTTTCCGGCACTTAGCAAAAGTAGGGAGAGGGGTTTGAGAGCATATCCAGACGGACTCCTAGTGCCTCCCTATTTCTAGGAGCTCCTAGCCACTGTATAGGCAAAGTAGGGAGTGGGGTTCGAGTGGTACTCAGGAAGGACAACTAGTGGCCTCCCTATTTTTATGAGCTCCAAGATGGCACATAGGCAAAATTAAGAAGTGGGGTTTGAGAGCATCTCCTAACAGACTCCTAGTGTCCACCTTATTTCTAAAAGCTCCTTGCCGCCACATAGGAGTAGTAGAGAGTGGGATTTAAGAGCATGTAAAATCCGCCCCAAACACACAAGATATTGTCCGCTTTGCCCGTGCCCGCACGAGAACTTCCCAGGGGGTCACCCATCCTGGTACTACTCTCGCCCGAGCACGCTTAACTACGGAGTTCTTATGAAATCCGTAGCGGCGCACGTTTTAAAACGCTTCTTCTATGTTTGGGAGGGGAAATTATATAAGTAGCTCAGGATCTCCTTCTCTCCAGACGATGTAGGGCTAACTCATGGCCTTGTACACCTCACCTCACCTCACCTCACCTTATCCATCTTGGCATTCCCGCCTCAGGAGTCTTGGCTCTTGGCTATTGGCCTATTGGATCTTGGTCATCACAATCCACCCCCCTTAGGGCTACACGTCCTCGTGTAGGGTTAGACCCCCCCCCCCCCCATAGCGAGGTGAACTGGCTCTGATACCATTTTGTAACATCCGCCCCAAACACACAAGATATTGTCCGCTTTGCCCGTGCCCGCACCCGCACGAGAACTTCCTAGGGGGTCACCCATCCTGGTACTACTCTCGCCCGAGCACGCTTAACTACGGAGTTCTTACGAAATCCGTAGCGGCGCACGATTTTAAAACGCGTCTTCTATGTTTGGGAGGGGAAATTATATAAGTAGCTCAGGATCTCCTTCTCTCCAGACGATGTGGGGCTAACTTATGGCCTTGTACACCTCACCTCACCTCACCTCATCCATCTTGGCATTCCCGCCTCAGGAGTCTTGGCTCTTGGCTATTGGCCTATTGGATCTTGGTCATCACAGAGCATCTCCCAACAGTCTCCAAATGCCCTCCCTATTCTAGGAGCTCTTAGCCGCTACGTAAGAAAGCTAGGGAGTGGGATTGAGAGCATCTCCCGATGGATTACTTGTGCCTAACTATTTCTTGAAGCTCATAGCCGTCACTTATGAAAATTAGATAGTGGGGTTTGATAGAATCTCCCAACGGATTCCTAGTACCTCCTTATTTCGAGAGCTCCTAACCACCACTTATGCTAAGTAGGGAGTTGGGTTTGAGAGAATATCCCGATGAACTCCTAGCGCCCTCTCTATTTTTAGTAGCTCCTAGCCTCCATAAAGGCAAGATAGGGAGTGCAGTTTATGAGCATCTTCCGACAAACATATAGTGCCCTCCCTATTTCTAGGAGCTTATAGCCGCCACATAAGAAAAGTAGGGTGTGGGGTTTCAGAGCATCTCCTGATGGACTCCTAGTGCATTCTATATTTATAGGAGCTCATAGCTGCTACATAGAAAAAGTAGGAAGTGGGGTTTGAGAGCATGTCATGATGAACTCCTAGTGCCCTCTCTATTTCAAGGAGCTTCTAGCCGCCACATAGGCAAAGTAAAGACTAGAGTTTGATAGTATCTCTCGACGAACTCGTAGTGCCCTCGCTAATTTTAGGAGGTAGTAACTGCAACATAGGCAAAATAGGGAGTGGGGTTTGAGAGCATATCCCGACAGACTCCCAGTGCCTTCCCTATTTTTAAGAGCTCCTAGCCATAATATTGGCAAAGTAGGGTAAGGGGTTTAAGAGTATATCTCGACGAACTCCTAGTGCTCTCCCTGTTTCTAGGAGCTCCTAGTAGCTACCTAGAAAAAATTGGGAGTGGGGTTTGGGAGCATCTCCTAACAGACTCCTGGTGCCCTCCCTATTTCTAGGGGTTCCATTTCTAAGAGCTCATAGTCTCCTAGCTATCAATAGACTCCTAGAGCCTCCATTTCTAAGAGCTCATAGTCATCCTAGTTGTCATAGAGGTAAAGCTAGTAGGGAGTGGGGTTTGAGAGCATCACAAACGGACTCCTTGTGCACTATCTATTTCTAGGAGCTCATAGCCATCATATAGGCAAAGTAGGGAGTGGGGTTTGAAAGCATCTCCCGATGGACTCCTAGTGTCATCGTTATTTCTAGGAGTTTCTAGCTGCCATATAGGCAAAATAGAGAGTGGTGTTTGATTGTATCTCCCGACGGACTCTTAATGCCGTCCCTATTTCTAGGAGCTCCTAGACACTAAATAGGCAAAGTAGGGAGTGAGATTTGAGAGCAAATCCTGATAGATTTCTAGTACCCTCCCTATTTTCAGGGGCTCTTAGCAGCTACATAGGCAAAGTAGGGTAAGGGGTTTAAGAGCATCTCCCGACAAACTCTTAGTGACCCCCTTATTTTCAACAGCTCCGCCGCTAAATAGGTAAACTAGGGAGTGGGGTTTGAGAGAATCTCTCGACAACTTCTAGTGCCCTCCCTATTTCTAAGAGCTCCTAACCACCACATTGGCAAAATAGGGAGTGGGGTTTGAGAGCATATTCCGATGGATTCCAAGAGTCCTCCATATTTTTAGAAGCTCCTAGCTGCCACATAGGCAAAGTAGAGAGTGGGGTTAGAGAGCATCTCCCGACAGACTCATTGTGCCCTTTCTATTTCTAGGAGCTCCTAGCCGCCACATAGGTAAAGTAGAGAGTGGGGTTTGCGAGCATCTCCTGACGAACTCCTAGTATCCTCTTTATTTTTATGAACTCCTAGCTGGTCCATAGGAAAAGTAAGGGTAGGGTTTGAGAGCTTATCTAGATGAACTCCTAGTGCCTCGCTATTTTTTTTTTTTAGACATCCCTCTCAGTGTTGAGGGGGGTTCGGCCTAGACCCCTACCAGTTTATTGAAATAAAGGAAGATTCCATGTTACAATTAGCCGACTGGCTCAGAACTGAGATCAAGAAGAAAAGCCCGTGCATCAGGAGGTGTGTTACAAGTCCAAAGGTGGATGGGGGACCTAATCTATGAGGCAAGGAATCCAACCGAGCCCGATTTCCCTTAGAAGGTATGTCGGTTCCGCTCAAGCCAGATAGCCCACGAGATCCCAACAGCGAGGATATCCCACCCCTTCCTATCCGGACCTTTGAAATGACTCCTTCTCCAAGTCCTCCATAGTGCCCTAATGTACCCCGACGGTACGTTCCGGCCCAGTTTGGATAAAACGTGAGCCAAATCTGCTTGGAGTAGTCAAAGAGTAGCATAAGATGATCGGTTGTTTTCTCCTGTCACCCGCATAGTTCACAAATCGAAACAGTGACTCCCAGGTGTTTTCACCTCATCAGATTCACTTTGGTCAAGAACCTGTCCCAGAAGGCAAGGAGCATGAAGATCCTTGTCTTAAGTGGGCATCTGGAACGCTAGATCACCTTAGTATGTGGGCATTACACTCCCCCGAAGTAAAAAAAACCTTAAAGGCTATGGACTGAGAAAGCGCTTGAGGCCATCCACCTGCAACCCGTCGAATCCATCTCAGACGTGAGGCTAACCCTACCCAATACATCCAGTAGCTGCCCCAGCTCTTGCAGGTGTTCCATCGGAAAGAGGCTCATGAACCTGGGGTTCCAAGCAGTTGCTCCGCCCGGCGGCCTGAGACCGGACCATCGCCAGCTTGAAGGGTGCTAGTTCGTAAAGGTTGTAGAACAAAGTCCGCAAAGGAGAGTCGTCGATCCAGATGTCTTCCCAGAACTTCACTTTCAACCCATTCCCCACGATAAGTTTGCTACCGCAATGGAAGATATAAGAGACCCAAGTAACCCCTCTCCAGAAGGTCAAAATCGAATATGAAATACGTGAGCGCGAGTGGAGAGGGGAGAACCATCTAAAGTACCTGGCCGAAATTACTCTCCTCCAGCTATTGCCTACACCCTGCTGCAGTCTCCACCACCACTTCCATAGCATTGCTTGGTTGAATTCCTTCAGATTGATGATCACAAGACCTCCCTGCTCTCTAGATTTGCAAGCACTACCCCAAGCTAGAAGTGGGTAGGATCCGGAGTTCGTAGAGTCCCCCCGCCAGAGGAATTTCCTGCGTAGCCAGTCAATCCACTGAACAACCCACACCAGGAGCTGGTAGAAAGAGAGGAAGTAGGAAGGTATGGAGGACAACACCGAATTGACGAGAGTGAGTCTTCCCCCGATGGAAAGCTAGTTCCCCTTCCAGCTAGATAGGCGACACTCTACCTTTTGAATTAGTTCCATCGAGGACTCCCTTGGCAGCCTGCGGTCCGAGATAGGGAGTCCCAGGTATTTTGTAACATCCGCCCCAAACACATAAGATATTGTCCGCTTTGCTCGTGCTCGCACGAGAACTTCCCAGGGGGTCACCCATCCTAGTACTGCTCTCGCCCGAGCACGCTTAACTACGGAGTTCTTACGAATTCCGTAGCGGTGCACGGTTTTAAAACTCGTCTTCTATGTTTGGGAGGAGAAATTATTTAAGTAGCTCAGGATCTCCTTCTCTCCAGACAATATGGGGCTAACTCGTGGCCTTGTACACCTCACCTCACCTCACCTCACTTCATCCATCTCGGTATTCCAGCCTCAAGAGTCTTGGCTCTTGGCCTATTAGCCTATTAGATCTTGGTCGTCACATATTTGAGTGCAAGGGCTCCCTGCCTATAACCCAAAGTCATCGCCAGATCTCCCGCCAGCCGACAGTTCCCTCCCTAGTAGAAGAACGATGACTTGTCGAAGCTAACTTTCAGCCTGGAAGACAACCTGGAAGTTTACTTTCATCCGGCAGATCTCCCGCCAGCCTCCTTATTTCTAGGAGCTCCAAACCACCACATAGGCAAATTAGGAAGTGAGGTTTGAGAGCTTCTCTTTGTAGACTACTAGTGCACTCCCTTTTTCTATGAGCTCCTTACTGCCACATAGGAAAAGTAAGGAGTGGGGTTTTAGAGCATCTCCCGATGGACTCCTAGTGCCCACCATATTTCTAGAAGCTCCTAACAACTATATAGGAAAAATAGGGAGTGGGTTTCAAAAGCATCTCCCGAAGGTCTCTAAGTACGCTTGCTATTCTAGGACCATATGCAAAATAGGGAGTTAGGTTTGAGAGTATCTCCCGACGAACTCTTAGTATCCTCCCTATTTCTAGGAGCTCCTAGTCACCACGTATGGAAAGTAGGGAGTGGGTTCTGAGAGTATGTCCTGACGGACTCATAGTGCCCTCCCTATTTCTAGGAACTCCTAGCTTCCACTTAGGCAAAGTAGGGGTGGAGTTTGAGAGCATCTTCCGACGAACTTCTAGTACCCTCCCTATTTGTAGGAACAGTTAGCTGTCACATCGGTAAGGGAGTGGGGCCTGAGAGCATCTCCTGACGTATTTTTATTACCCTCCCTATTTCTAGGAGCTCCTAGCTCCCACATAGGCAAAGTAGGGAGTGGGGTTTAAGACAAACTCCCGACGGACTCCTATGTCATCCCTATTTCTAGGAGCTCCTATTCGCTACATCAGCAAAGTAGAGATTGTGGTTTGAGAGTATCTCTAGACGGACTCCTATTGTCCTTATTATTTCTAGGTGCTTATAGCTGCTACAGAGGCAAATAAGAGGGTAGGGTTTAAGAGCATTTTTCGACTGACTCCTAGTTCCTCCTTATTCTAGGACCTCCTAGTCGTTACATAAGCAAAGTAGGGAATGGAGTTTGATAGCATCTCTCGACGGACTCCTAGTGCCCTTTCTATTTCTAGGAGCTCACAGCCGCCACAAATGCAAAGTAGGGAGTGGAGTTTGAGAGCATATACCGACGGATTCCTAGTGCCTTCTCTATTTCTAGGAGCCCCTAACCACAATATATGCAAATTTGGGAGTGAGGTTTGATAGTATCTTCCGATGGACTACGTATGTCCTTCATATTTCAAGGAGCTCCTAGTGCTCTCTCGATGGACTCCTAGTGCCCTCCCTATTTCTAGGAGCTCCTAGTGCCTTCCCTATTTCTAGGAGCTCCTAGTGCCCTCCCGGCGGACTCTGTAACATCCGCCCTAATCACACAAGATATTATCCACTTTGACCGTGCTCGTATGAGAATATCCTAGGAGGTTACCTATCCTACTACTACTCTCGCCCGAGCATGATTAACAACGGAGTTCTTACGAAATTCGTAGTGGTGCACGGTTTTAAAACGTGTCTTCTATGTTTGGAAGGAAAAATTAAATAAGTAGCTCAGAAACTCTTTCTCTCCAGACGATGTGTGGCTAACTAGTGGCCTTGGATACCTCACCTCATCCGTTTTGGCATCACCGGCTCAAGAGTCTTGGCTATTGGCATTGGATCTTGGTCGTCAAAGATCTAATAGCCAATAGTCAAGACTCCTGAGGCTGTGATGCTAAGATGGATGAGGTGATATGAGGTGTCCAAGGCCATGTGTTAGTCTAACATAGTGAAGGAGATCATGAGCTACTTATATAATTTCTCCTCCTAAATATAGAAGACTCGTTTTAGGTGGTTCGATGGTAACCACACTAGTGCAAAACTTGACATTGAGGGTTCGATAGCCAATAGACCAATAGAGGACAATATCTTGTGTTTGGGGGTTCACCACCTTTCTTGCCAATATACGTTCTAAAACTGTGCGGCGCAATAAATTTTGCAAGAACTCTGTAGTTAAGCGTGCTCGAGCGAGAGTAGTATTACGATGGGTGACCCCCCTGGGAAGTCCTTGTGCGGGCACGAGCAAAACGGATAATATCGTGTTTCTTTGTGACAGATTTTACAAAATGGTATTAGACCCAATTCTCCTTGCAATGGGGTGGGGTTCTAATCCTATACATGGACGTGTAGCCATTAAAGGGGGTGGATTGTGATGAGAAAGATCTAATAGCCAAGACTTGTGAGATTTTGATGTCAAGATGTATTAAGTGATGTGAGGTGTCCAAGGCCATGAGTTAGTCCAACATCGCATAGAGAGAAGGAGATCATGAGCTACTTATATAATTTTCTCTTCCAAACATAGAAGACGCATTCTAGGTGGTTTGATGGTAACCACACTAGTGCAAAAAACTTGAGATTAAGGTTTCAATACCCAAAAGACCAATAAAGGATAATATCTTGTGTTTGGGGGCTCACAACCTTTCTTGTCAAGATGAGTTTAAAACCGTTCGTCGCTACAGATTTCGTAAGAACTCCATAGTTAAGCGTGCTCGGGCGAGAGTAGTACTAGGATGAGTGACCCCCCTAGGAAGTTCTCGTACGGGCACGGGCAAAGCGGACAATACCTTGTGTGTTTGGGGCAGATATTACAGACTCCTAGTGCCCTCCCTATTTTTAGAAGCTCCTAGCCGCTATGTAAGCAAAATAGGAAGTGGGGTTTGATAGTATCTCTCGACGGACTCCTAATGCCCTTTCTATTTCTAGGAGTTCCTAGCTGCCACATAGGAAAAGTAGGGAGTGGAGTTTAAGAGCATATCTCGATGGACCCCTAGTGCCCTCTCTTTTTCTAAGATCCTAATAGCTACATAGGTAAATTAGGGAGTGGGGTTTAAAAGTATCTTCCGACGGACTACGTATGCCTCCCTATTTCTAGGAGCTCCTAGCCTCCATATAGGCAAACTAGGAAATGGTGTTTGAGAGCATCTCTTGACGGACTTCTAGTGCCCTCCCTATTTCTATGAGCTCCTAACCGCTATATAGGTAAAGTAGGGAGTGGGGTTTAAGAGCATCTCCCGATGGACTCCTAGTGACCTCCCTATTTTTAGGAGCTCCTAGCTGCCACATAGGCAAAGTAGGGAGTCGAGTTTGAGAGCATATCCCGACGAACTCTTAGTGCCATCCCTATTTTTAAAACCTCCTAACCACTATATTAGCAAATTAGAGGGTGTGGTTTGAGAGTATCTCCCGACAGACTATGTAAGCCCTTCCTATTTCTAGGAGCTCCTAGTCTTCACATATGCAAAGTAGAGAGGGGGGTTTGAGAGCATCACCTGATGGACTCGTAGAGCCCACCCTATTTCTATGAGCTTTTTGCCGCCACGTAGACAAGCTAGGAAGTAGGGTTTGATATCATCTTCCGATGGACTCCTACTGCCTCCCTATTTCTAAGAGGTCCGAACTGCCACGTAGAAAAAGTAGGGAGTAGGTTTTGAAGGAATTTCCAACGGACTCCTAGTGCCTTCCTATTTCTAGGAGCTCATAACCGCCACGTTAGTAGGGAGTGGGTTTGAAAGTATCTCTCGTCGGATTCCTATTGACCATCTTATTTCTTATAGCTCATAGCTGCAACATTGGTAAAGTAGGGAGTGTGGTTTGAAAGCATCTCCCGACAGACTCCTAATGCCTTCCCTATTTCTAGGAGCTTCTAGCCTCCAAATAGACATAATAAGGAGTGGGGTTTGAGAGTGTCTCTCCACCTTATTTCTAGGAGCACCTAGCCGTCACATAGGTAAAATAAGGAGTGGGGTTTGACAGCATCTCTCGATATACTCATAGTGTCTTCCCTATTTTTAGGAGCTTCTAGCCTCTACATAGGCAAAGTAGGGAGTAGAGTTTGAGAGCATCTCTCGATAGATTCCTAGTTTCCTCCTATTTCTAGGATCTCATAGCCGCCATATAGGCGAAGTAGGGAGTGGGGTTTAAGAGCATCTCCCGATGGACTTATAGTGCCCTCCCTATTTTTAGGAGCTTCTAGTCTCTACATAGGCTAAGTAGGTAGTGAGGCATCTCCCGACAGACTTCTAGTACCCTTCCTATTTATAGGAGATCCTAGTTGTCATGTAGAAAAAATAGGGAGTGGGATTTGAGAGTATCTCCCGATGGACTCCTATTGCACTCTCTATTTCTAGGAGCTCATAGCCACCACATAGGTAAAGTAGGAAGTGGGGTTTGAGAGCATCTCCCGGTGGACTCCTAGTGCCTTTCCTACTTTTGGAAGCTTCTGGCCGCCACGTAGGCAAAATAGAAAGTGGTATTTGAGAGTATCTCCCAACTGACTCGTAGTGCCCTTCTTAGTTCTAGGATCTCCTAGTCTATGAAGCACCCACACTCTCGGGACCTCTACGTATCTGTGTTCGGCACGTGTTGAACACCGACACTCTCCGACACGTGTCAGACACACCAAACAATGTGTCCTCTATGAAAAAAGGTTGTTTGGGATGTGTCGGAGCATATCGGATATGTGTTGGAGGCTCAAAGCATGTCAGACATCACCATAGAGGCTTTTTTCTTATTTGAAGATATTGGGGTTCTTGAGATTACGAATCTTTCCATCGATGAGCCGAATATGGAGTCTGTGGTCTTCACATATGATAACGTCGATGGTAATGATACAGTGACACTTGGCATTGGTCTTCATGGATGATGTTTCTATGCGTGTTCTACTTGTTTTTTTGAGTTTTTAATGTTTGAAACTATACACTTGAATCATTGATAAACTCACATGTAATGAAGTTACTATTGTTTGTTGGAGACTTTTTAGTTAAACTATTAGCTTTATGTTTTATTATGAATCATAATATTAGATTTGTTTTATATATATATATATATATATATATATATATATATATATATATATATATATATATATATATATATATATATATATATAGGGGCATGCTATAATGCGGCATGCGGTCCGTGCGGCATAGCACCGCAGCCGTCTGATGCACTGCTGCGTGCATCGTATGCACGCAGCGCGTGCATCAGACGGCTGCGGTCCGATA